>KZ062214.1:111191-137069 GCA_002091835.1 Anopheles maculatus
TCCGTAACCAATTGTGCGCCGCGTTTACGTGCACTGCTCGTTTACCCCGTTTCTATACAGCAGCATCAGCATCATCGTCGTCGTCGTCAAGATCATGATCAATCACACTCTTCGCTCTTTATTGAACAATGGTGATTAGCAGGCACAAGCTTTAACAACGCACATACACAAACGCAAACGCATACGCACGCACGCACACACTTCTAAAATGGTCTCCTTAACGATTCACAGGCTACTACTATTACTCCCGTGTGAGAATGATGGTTTGGGCTCGTTTCGGTTGCGGGATATAGCAAGGGAAAGCTTGCCCTGCCTGTCCCGAGCGGGAGCAGCACTGAGATGATATCGATTGTTTCGTCTTATGCATGTGTGCGGATGGGATGGGATCGTTTATCGCACGCGAAATATCCTCACCGATATGATGGCGATGGTGTGCGTGTGTGAGGGAACCACCATCAGCGGGTTGGCGAAAATTTAGCGTGACGAAGAATGAAAATAGTATGATGCCGTGCTTGGGGGGGAGTTGGTAGACGGATATTATACGGGGAGTTTCACAAGGCGGGATAAAACAATAGCATACACACGCTTTGGAACACTACTGGTATATCTCTCGAGAGTTCGAATCGATTCGGTTCTTGTGGGTGATGTGCGATGTGATGTAGCGACGAGCCACACACACACACGCAGTGACACGGTAAAAGTAGTGTTGGATAACACAGTAGCGCTAGTGGTAATAGATCTTCCTTGATAGATGGGACCTTTCTACTAATACTACTTACTTAGGTGGGTAAACGGAGTAATACTGCACAATCAAATATTTACGTGTTCGGTCGCTTGTTTTGCTTGTTGTTGCTGTTGTTATCTTATTTTTTGGCCTAGACTGGAAGGGCAGTCGTCGTCTCCTTGGATTGCTTCGCACTTCCTCTTCACAGCACTGCACTCTTGGCGGGAGGTTTCGAGCACCGTTTGTTTGCTTGCGAATAGATATATTGCTCCTGTGTTGCACCTGTTCATACACAGTCGAAAGAAGGCGGCACGGTCACAGCGCGCGACAAGAAAAGCGACAATTAAAAGCCACACACACACACACACACGCCATATGTACAGGATGAAACTATCATTCAATCAAACGACACGTCACTCAGGAGGCATTTCACTATCACAATAAGTTTTCTAACGCTAATTGTTGTTTTGTGTCCCCGAAAGTAAATAAACGTTGCGCGCTCGTCTGCCGTTTTACACGTGTGAAGTTTAGAGTACTGGAAGTGACCGTAAGTTTGGTGTTTTCATTTAGCAGGTAAATTTATTACATACAACTTTACAGCATTTTTTGTTGTTGTTAAGAGTAGTCCGATTTAGAAGCGCGATTGTGTTGTAGTAGGTCTGCGATTCCTGCAATGCACACGGACACACCATTAAACAACAATCAATAGTATCATTCAATTGCACCACATGGCACATCACTTTCCCGAACGCAAACAACTTCCAGCTATCGCATGCTATTGCTTCTCGTGACTTGTACACCGGTGCACACACACACACACACTGCACTAATGCCGTTAACAGCTTCCCATCAACATCATCACCCACGTCCACCCTGATGCATCATTGTTTTGCATTGTTTCTGTACACTCAGTCCACTGCAACAAACCACAGCATGGGTTTGGTGGTGCGTGCGCTGGAAGGAGCTTCCAAAATCGGCTGCCAACAACACACACACACACGCAATGTGCTTCTGCTCTGCCAGTGCCTACTGCGATTCGCAATTCTTTTGCTTTTTTGGTTCGTATTTGATCCTATATACCTCAGCAAAAGTTTGTTGGGGCAATCCCACCCAGCAGCATTTGCTCGGGGTGAGTAGACACAAAGGGGCCACGTTGGCTGGCCACGTCCCGAGCACGTCCGGAGCGAAAGGACGATGTTGACGGGCGACTCCGACAAACGACGACGACGACGGCGATGACGACGGGTTCGTCGGTTACGTAACTCTATTGACAGATATGTATCTTGTGTAAGATTTCCGATACTTTGCCTGTATTCTTTTTTTGTCTTTGCTGTTGCTTTTGACCACCACCTCGGTCTCTCCTGGTACACACTTTTAGCACACGTTCCTTTCGTTTCGCGATGGGGTCCTCTTAGATCGATCGATGCAAGCAGGCAGGCAGAAGAGTTACACCTACCCCTACACACTTCAGGATCGTTGGTGTAGAGTAGAAGCACGTCCACACAAACACACACCGTCCACACACACACACACAGCTCTACGTGAAGATGAGAGTTTCACATGTGATGAGGGTAGTAGGATGACTTGAAGGGTGTAAAATTTTTACCCACTGTTAAGATTATGCAAACTCCCCCACCCAAGCGCTGTTACGGTACGGGCTGATGAAATGGTGGCGGTGCTGCAAGGTTTTCGACGAAACAGACCGCGCGAATGCGTATTTGGTGGTGTGTGGTGATTGTGTAAGAGTCCTTCCAGCCGCGCCGTGTACAGTACAGGTCCTTATGCGAATGGGTTAAACAAGGGCTGGAATTCACTGTGGCTACCTACCCACCGATGGTTTTTATTTTCATTCACTTTAGATTAAAATTTCACTGACGTATGGTCGCGGCGGTGGTTACTACGTTTCTGCGCTACGTGCATTATTACCTTCTACACTTGTTACTGAGATTGTTAGCGGGGCTGTAAACGATTACAGCTGTTTGCGATTGGGGCTGGTTGCGGGTTAGAATGCTACCTCCCCCGAGGACACGCGTGGTTCGAGGTGAAAATTACGAGGCAAATTTGCTTATGTGCTATAATGGTAAAGGCGCGCTCTATGCTCTACATATTGGTGCTCAACTACAAGTACCTACAGCTGAAGAGGTTTTCGACACCCAGACGGTGGTACCAGACGCGTTTTTCGAAGGACACCGAGGCGCGTGCCGTGTGTGCGTGTGTTTTTGTGGGGGAGGAGGGAGTGGTTGGTTGGTTTGTGTAGCGTGTTTCACTGTTTATCGTTCCACTATAATTTGACCGTTTTGTTGCATTCGTATCACATGGAGGGCACCGGAAGGAATCGAGGCCGCCGTACGTCGCGCATTTCCGTTCCGAAAGTTTCAGTGCGTGCACGAATCCTTGACGCTCCCGGACTCCTGGTTCTGGGGGGAAGAAGATCCGTCCCGGAGCATGGGGCTGTGTCACTGGTAGGCCAATTCGAAAAGGCGACGACGAATTCAACGCGCGCTCGATACGTATCACTTCGGTTCGAAAACTGTACGGATGGTAGGTATCACGTAATCACATGGAATTTCTAAAACCCAGTTCCCAGTGTCTGTGACAGATCTTGAGAACAGAAAGCTTTTTTTTTTCTTCTTCCGTTTTTCGTCACTTTGGGGTTTTTTTTCCGTTACACTTCTTCGTGGTTTATTTTTGCAATCCTGAACAGAGGCACTCACAGACGTCGGTCTCGGTGGATTGCAATTCGTTCGATCTTGTGTGTGTATATATGCTCGGTAGCACTGGGGCCAGCCTGATTGACACGGTGCCGTCGGAACGGCCGTAAACCGAAAAAGGAGGAAAAACTCAAGAACAGCACTCGTGCTCCTAGGACCAGCAGCGGCAGGCCATAGAATGCATAACACTTTTTTCAAACACTACCCCCAGCGGATCGATGTTGCGAAGTTCCAGAGCGAAACCGTTCAGAGGGAGTCATTTTCCATTATTCAGCAAATCTTTCGCCAATGCGCATGACCCAGCCGAAGCTACCGTGTTTGACAAATGGGATGTAATAACAATACTATCAGCAGGAGCAGCAACAGCAGCACCGACAGGAGACCAACAAAAAAAAACGAGTACCACCATATGCACTTCGCAATTTTCGTCCTTTCTGCCTAGATCCGGGAGGTTTCGAGCACCGTTTGTTTGCTTGCGAATAGATATATTGCTCCTGTGTTGCACCTGGTCATACACAGTCGAAAGAAGGCGGCACGGTCACAGCGCGCGACAAGAAAAGCGACAATTAAAAGCCACACACACACACACGCCACATGTACAGGATGAAACTATCATTCAATCAAACGACACATGATGAGGTGAAACGTCCTCAGCTGTCTAAAAGAAATAAACAAATCGCAAACTATTTGGAGGTAGTAGCTTCAGCTTACCGAAGAACTGTACCTAAGTTCGGAAACATTTGAATTTGAATATTTTGTATTTAGTTTAAGAAAAATTGAGAAAATATGAGTTAGTAGATAGAGATAGGTGCGGAAATAACATAAACGGAACATTTGAAGTGAAGCTGTCGTCCGATTATAGTCAAAAGAATTCGTTTAAATGACGATTCGAGCGCCACCTATTGCACTGTAGCGAAGCTTTGAAGTACTATCGCTACGAACGAGAAAAAAACCACCCTTGTACTTATTCATTTCTTTGTATAAAGTAATTGCTTCATTTGAGACTAAAACACCCCAAAACATTGTTAATAAACAACAGATATATCCACATGATGCAATTACAATATAGAACGAGAACAGTGAAGCATTTGTTTTGTTCTCTGGGTGGCTGTTGGCTGCCGTTCTGACGCCGTCAGCTGTCAAACGATCGGGGCTGGCAACGCTGCTGCTCATTGTTGCGTTCCCAAACGGTCTGGCAACCGCTTCTATGGCGGTTTGGAAAAAGGCAAAGAAAAACAGCGTCGTCTGAAAGTGTGTGGCTTGTTTGGTCCCCCGTTTGTTTAGCGCTCCGGCATTATCGTCCCGTTCCAAAACAATCTAGTTTAGTACTGTCTCGCACTGTCCCCAATTCCGTCTTCCCCCCAATTGATTGTGATACAGAAGTGTGTTGTCGTATTGTCTCGAAGTGTTTTAGCTCGATTGTGAATTGTGCGTGTGAAAAACAATGTCCTCCAAACGAAAGCCGGACGGTACGAAGAAGGCGGTGAAAAAACGAAAAAACTCCGAATCCAACTATGATTCCGACCTTAGTGACGAATATCCGCGGGCCCAGGGTGAAACGTCCGCCCGTGAGGTGGTGGTCGAGGAGCTGCGACCGATGGAAAAGCTACCGGAGGAGCTGTTGGCCGTGTACGACAAAGGTCCCGGCAAACTGCTGATCGCGGGCATGGTGTCCTGGGAAATGACCGGCAAACGTGACTCGAAGGGGGTCACGAAGATTCGGCCGAATCTGTTCACTTTTCACAGATTCACCAGTGAAACGGTGAGTGTTTCGCCGCTTTATTTCACCAGAAATACGCACCCGAATCGAACAGAACACACGCCACCTTTTTCTTGAATGAAAAAATGCGTGTATACCTGTGCGCGTGTGTGTGTTTGTGTGCTGCAAGATTCGTTCGTCTTTTGTTACCATTTTTTGTGCTTCATTTCTTTTTCCACCTCTCATTCGTAGTACCGTTCGATGGCAAGCTTCTGTTCTGCCGCTCATTCTGTGTTGATTGACGAAAACTGGAAAGCTTTTACGTTTGGTAAGTGGTTCTACCTGCATGTGTGTTGTCCCCCCCCCCTTTTAATTCTTTTTCTACTAAACACACACGCGCGCGCACACACACACACACACACAGGACGCAATCAGCTGAGCAACTTCCTCTCGAACGCGACTAATAGAGTTTCGTCAGTTTTGGACAGAGACTATGTCTCAGAGGCGTGTGTGAGTACTACGACTGTAAAGGTTCTGGGACTATAAAGGTTCTAGCTTCGTTTCGTCACGACAGGTATTTAGAGTGGAGAAGTTTCCACAGGCTGTGGTATAACCGGTTCGCACCCATGTGCGAAATTCAACGTCTATGTTATTATCGGAGCTGACTTTTGACCAAAGATAGGTGAAGTTTTGGATGACTTCGAAGGTGCGCGATCACCTATCTGTACATAACCCCTGCGTAAATCAATGTTTGTAAGCAGGGCCACAAACGCCAGGCCCTGTCTACAAGACGTGCTCCGTAGGAGCAGGCCAGGAAAGAAGAAGAAGCAGGGCCACTGGTTCCACCATCATTTTGGTTTAGGCCTCGTTGATCTCCAACCCGAGGTTCAGTGTCGCACTGCTTAATTTTTTGGTAAGCTTCTGCTACATAGGAGAGCCTCAAACCAATGATATCTATGTCATCAGCGTGTGCCAAGATCCGGAGTGACTTATAAAAGATGGTCCTCGAAGCATTTACCTCCGAGGATCCTCGGACCTCTCTAGCGCCCGATGCAATAGGAGACAAGCAAGCCCGTCTCCCTGGCGCACGCCCTTGGTGCAGCATGTGAAATGGGTCATTGTCATTCTTACAAGCCTGGTAAGGTTGGCCAGAATTCCAAATGAGCTCATTGTTGAGGCGTATAGTTTTAACCTGGCATTTAAAACAAAGAACAGATGATAGGAGTGTATCTGCTGCTCCGCCATCTTCTCCAAGATTTGCCGCATAGTGAATATCTGGTTCGTTTCGGAATTCTCGCTGATAGTTTCCAACTATCTCTCGTAGAATCTTGTAGGTAATATTCAACACCGTAATACCCCTGTAGTTGCTGCACTCTAGCCTATCTCCCTTCTTGTATATGGGATAGATAATGCCGAGATTCCAATCACAAGGCTTCGATTCGCTATCCCATACCTCAGTAATAATTTGATGAATTTCCTGCTTGAGTGCTGTACCATCTTTTTTGCACAGTTCGGCTACTATTCCGTCGGTGCTTAGTGCCTTAATGTTCTTGAACCTACGGATGGCCTTTCGGGTATCTTCAAAGCCAGGTGGCAGTAGCATGATATCTTCTGCTATTCGTTTAATAAATCATCAAAGTACTGAGCCCATCGTAAGTCAACACTGGTTCTACCAATAAGGTTATACAGAAGTCTCTCTCAAATTGTGTGCAGGAGAACCAAAAACTTTTTTTTTCGCGCGTTACAATTACGCAATTTGCGTACACTAGACATAACTTGTTCATTTGTTTTGTCTCAAAGGTGCCTCGGGTCGTATCCAACGTCGTGGTGGGCCTCATGTTTGACATCTCCGCGCACAAAGCAAGCGCAAAATCAGTCTTTCAGTGCACGAACACAGCTTTCATCGTAATAGTTTCGTGAAAATCGTCGACTTGTCCGTGTTTATGTAACCCGCTTGAAACTCCCCAAAACAGTAAACTCCATTTGCAACCGAGTCCATAAAACTTTCCCACCCTCCGAACCTCTACAGCCATCAATCAATCAAACGAATCGAACGATTCATTATCCTCGTTCCCGGGCGAAGCTCGTCCCCCGTCTTTGACCCGATACGCCCCACCGATACTGATTGGAGCAATCGGTTGTTTGTTCAAAAATTTTGACAAAACACACACACACACGCCACCGTTGTCCTGCTGTGTGTGTGTGCTGCACGGGGTTAGCAAAAACGACACACACAGTGGCATGTGTAATTTAGCTTTCTACATTATTACTTTCATTATGCTACTCGACACTTTGAGGAAGCACACATCAGCATGCAAACAAGCACTAGCACGGTGTGAACTGACAGGACAGTGGAAAAGCTCCGGACCGAGTGTTTGTGCAGTTTTGTGTGTGGGGACAGATGTCGTTTCATGCTGCTTGAGTGCTGTGGTGCCATACCATGCTACCATGGTGGGAACTTCCCACCAAAGGATAAACAATCCTGGGCGGCCCCTAAACAAATGAGCCTCCGTCCGTGTGGGACGTTCTGTGGAAAGGACGCCAGTTGAAGCAAAAAACCACCCAAAACAGGCAAACAATCGTATCATTCCCGTCGTGCCCAAAACGCGAATAAGCACAAAAACAACCTGGCTAAGCAATTTTGGGCTACCGTTGCGACGCTGGTTCCGGTCGTCGATTGCGCGGATGGTGAACGGCAACCGACCACATTCCCACGGATTTCCGCTTGCGGTGCCATTCGATTCTGTCGATTGCTTCCGGTTTGCGAAGGGAGGTTGCGTTGGGGCTGGTCTGCGTCATTCATGACACATTTGACTATTGCTGACCTTTAACCTGACTTTCTGGCCCGGCGCGACTGTCGACGACCGGCCGGCGTGTAACGATCCGGTCGGCTCGCTGGGTGGCGCTGGCTCTTCAGTAACATATGTTTCATGAATGTAATTATGTTTTGACACGCACCTAAGCCGTTCTTAGGGCCGGAGGGAGCCGGTTGGCCCCATTCTTAACTGTGAAGGACATGCTTGCCCTTCGGGTTGCGTTGCCGAAGCATCGGGTAAATTGTTTACAAACCGCGCAAAACGACCGTTCTGGGGCCGATGGGATGGGACATACTCGTTTGAGGTCCTGACCCCACGACAGCTGCTAACAGTGTTTGTGTGTGTGTGTGTGGGTGCGCGTAGGTGTGCAATGTGCTTGTCCTAGCCAAAACGTTTCTGCTATTAACGATAAATTGATTACGCTGGTGTGCGATAATGTGACGTTAAAGATTTTAATGACAGTACACTCTGGTTCGTTTTATGCGTCTCTTTGGTGAATAGATGAACGTAATGTGTTTGTAGTTTGTTGTTTTTTCCGTACTCACTTTTTCCCTCTCGTTCTCTTTCGTTCTCTCTTTGTGAAATCCATTATAATTGGTCACTGTAGAAGATTTTGCCCGCTTTTCCTGTTTCCCGACAGCAGTCGGATATCCTTGATTGCGTTAATAGTGTTGTGCACTTGAGTGGTTCACTTATTTGCCAAATAATTTCTGCACAAGGACATCCAGCAGCAGCAACAGCAACAAGGAAACGTATCCAGCAAACGTGTACGTGTTTGGTAGCGAGCATTCCTTTATTGTTTCATTTGCTAATAACTTGTTTTGCTAGCGGGGGCAATAATTTATTGAGAAAGCATCTTAACACCGTACGCCTTAGATGAATGTAATAGTTTGGTTGAAAATCCATACTTTGTTCGCTATTATCTACTTTTTTTTGTCCTTTTTTGTTATTGCAAAAAGCTAACTACACTGTTGATACACATCTAGATGTATGTCGTGCGCGCGCGCTGACGAGAACGGTACAGGGCAATCATCAGTTTGGGAAAGCTTTAGTCGTTCGAAACAGTGTTTCAAAGTATCGGCCGTCGTCGGCAGTACGTGCCAATGTCGTGCAGATAGTGGCATTAGTAGTAGAAGTAGTAGCAGCAGCAACAGCAGCATTAGTAGAACATGACCCTTTTGTGGCAGGTGGTGATGGATAGCAGCAGCAACACCATTTCCAATAGCGCAAATCGACAGGTACGTCTCGCGTACGTTGCACCCTTTACTTGTGGAGTACTCGTCTGGCTGACACTGGCTTGGAGTCCTGCTGGCTGGCTTTTCTTTGGCCACCTGCCAAATGGAACGACGAAAGTGCTTTGTAGTGTAGGGTGCCGCCACCACGAAGCAAAGGACATTTCGATTTCGTGTGGTCCAAGAATTGTAGTGACGTTTTCACACGAATATGCCACATTTCTTTTTTCTGTGGTTTTTGACCTTTTGATTGATTTTTCAAGTTCATTGCAGAAGTGCACTTCGTGACGGGTGAATCCATCTTTTTTTTGTTCGCAACCCTGCCGCGGAAGCAACCCGTGTTTTGTCGGATGCAACAAGCGCTGGTAGGTTCGAGTGTGGAACCAGGTGAAGGTTGTGTGTGAAAGTGTTTTCCATCGTTGTGCCAAAGAAAAATTAGCAACCGAACGTCGCTCAATCGAGGCACGTTCTGACGACCGCCGGACACACCGATAAAGCTTATACATCCTCTTATGCGCTCCTTCGGTGCACCTAGCTGGTGCTGCTCGTTTTCTGCCAAATAATTTCTGCACAAGGACATCCAGCAGCAGCAACAGCAACAAGGAAACGTATCCAGCAAACGTGTACGTGTTTGGTAGCGAGCATTCCTTTATTGTTTCATTTGCTAATAACTTGTTTTGCTAGCGGGGGCAATAATTTATTGAGAAAGCATCTTAACACCGTACGCCTTAGATGAATGTAATAGTTTGGTTGAAAATCCATACTTTGTTCGCTATTATCTACTTTTTTTTGTCCTTTTTTGTTATTGCAAAAAGCTAACTACACTGTTGATACACATCTAGATGTATGTCGTGCGCGCGCGCTGACGAGAACGGTACAGGGCAATCATCAGTTTGGGAAAGCTTTAGTCGTTCGAAACAGTGTTTCAAAGTATCGGCCGTCGTCGGCAGTACGTGCCAATGTCGTGCAGATAGTGGCATTAGTAGTAGAAGTAGTAGCAGCAGCAACAGCAGCATACCATTTAGTAGAACATGACCCTTTTGTGGCAGGTGGTGATGGATAGCAGCAGCAATACCATTTCCAATAGCGCAAATCGACAGGTACGTCTCGCGTACGTTGCACCCTTTACTTGTGGAGTACTCGTCTGGCTGACACTGGCTTGGAGTCCTGCTGGCTGGCTTTTCTTTGGCCACCTGCCAAATGGAACGACGAAAGTGCTTTGTAGTGTAGGGTGCCGCCACCACGAATCAAAGGACATTTCGATTTCGTGTGGTCCAAGAATTGTGGTGACGTTTTCACACGAATATGCCACATTTCTTTTTTCTGTGGTTTTTGACCTTTTGATTGATTTTTCAAGTTCATTGCAGAAGTGCACTTGGTGTGGTGGTAGGTCATTCTTAATGTGTATATTAAGCGCTTTACTACCATTCCCAGTAGGCTTACTCGTTTCACTTAGTTCCACCAAGTTCTATTAAAGAATAAAACTCTCCAGCCCACCCCCTGCCCCCCTCCCCACCACTCAAGCGCACAGTGTCCAGTTTGGAAGTACACCATCGTTCCAGGTTAACCCAGTTACCAAACTCAAGGACAATGATTTGTGCGCCAGGTGTCCCTACTGTGGGCTGTGTGTGTGTGTATGTGTGTGCGCGCGCGGTTTGTGAGGCTGTGCAATTTGTACGTGGGGTAAAGCGTGAGTACAAGGGGCAGGGTGGTCGGCCTAGTGATGAACCCAGCACTGTCGTGTCCATAAACGTGAAATCCTTGTGAAGTTGTGTTCACCAAAATGGCAAACTTCAAACACTCTCTTTATCCCGTCGTGAATTGTTCTCCGATACCGATTTCATCTCTCTCGCAGTCAACTCTTTGTTCTCTCGCAGAATCAGTGAAAGTTGACTATGCGAGTAGAGAGCAGGCGGAACGTGGAGGGAGAGGCGTGGGGAAACACGAAAAGGAAAAGCGCGTGCGGATCGAAGCAGGCAATGGTGGTGTGCTGTGTAGCAATAGCAACACAGCGGAAGGGACCCATCAGCAACATCGAACACAGAGCCAAACATGGTCGCCCCGATCGATTAGCAATATAGTAGTACACCACTACGGGATCTTCTTCTGGTCGTGATGGTGTGGTTACACCAGCAGCGGCAGCAACAGTCCATAGGGGGGCCTCTAAAGACAAAGTTTTTCGGTGAACATCTTCAACCGTGTGCGCCATGTGCGAATACTGTCCATAGTGTGTGCTCGTGTATGTGTGTGGTGCAGAAGGATATAATATCCCATTTTCTCCGCTCTTCGGAAAAATTGCTCCTAGCTACGGTCGGAACGGTTGGGCGGTTGGTGTTGGCATCTGTCGGTTGGTAAGGTTAGGGCACAGCGAGTGAATGAATGAATGAATGAAATTTTCAAAACTGGGACACCGTTCGAAAGCTAGGCGTGTAAGTGTGTGTGTGTGCGCTCGCGTGTGTGTGTGTGTGCAAGGAAGGAAGGGTCTTCTCGGATGCGCGCGCGAGTGCGGTTTGGTTGTTCCTAGCGTGAGAAATAGGAACACACAGAGTATAGTGTGTAACATGGTGTGACGACATGCATAAAGAATACGCCACCAATGCTCTGTGTATTGGACGAGAAGAAGTGATGCAAGAAGTGATCTCAAATGGCATACATTTTCTGCTTTGATAAAATATGCATAACCATCGTAAACAAGGAGGGGATGCGAGTAATTTAGTGCCCATTAAATCGAAGTTTCCAAAAAGGGATATCATCTTTTGCATTCATATTTCATAAAGTAGCGAGTTAGATTAGTTTCCAAACTCTGATGTACATTATACCACACGTGCCAGTTTCGGGGGCTGCTGAGTTTTGCGTCATTTGTTGTTCATTTTCTTCTACCATATGAAATCTCATTCAACATAGTTTTAGTTTAGTAAATTATTATCTTTTTCTATCATGAAATGAAGACGACATGAATTAACTATCATGTAATTGCTTTCGTTACAGCAGAAGCAATAGAACCACCGTTCAAAGGCGAACCGAAGATGTGTTGTAGTTGCAGTAAAGAATCAATCTAGTCACCTAAGAAGCACAGATGGAAATTAGGCTAAGCCAACTGTCAAAGCAATTCGTACTAATGCGCTTACTGCAGCATACGGCCGTGTCTGCATTGTTTCGGGTCAGGGTACAAAAACACTAACGAAAGATTTTACATCACGAGGCATCCAGCCAACAAGAAGAAGCTCCAGCACATGCAGGTCCTCAAATGCATTAAATACCCAACACACACACACACATAGTACTGCCATGCACGCGCAATATTGGAATTGGCACATTGGATGTATCGTAACACCGGTGGAATTGAAAGCAATCCTCCAATTATCCTCACGCGCCTGAGCCAGCAATCTCCCAGAAATGGTGATACCCTCAAACTAGACAAAAACTTGATGCGCTTTTGATACACGGACACGCAAGGAATTGAACGCAGACTGGGTTGCGGATACACATTGCTGAATGGTGTGCAGCAATTGGCAATAAATCACGTCATACGCGTGTAGCGGCGCAGGATACCTACCAACAGTCAAACAACAATCTTCGAGCACCGGGCGACGTCTATCTTCCTGTTGTTGCGCTTCCGATGAAGTTGATTAAAAACTCGTGAAATGTGTAATCGCTTAGTGTGGCGAACAGTTTCGAGTGGCGTTGCGTTCAACGATGTATTTTGTTATGGATTTGTATCTCATCGTTTTGTGTCTGCTAGTCATCTACATTAAGGGTAAGCAATTGGAGGAAGTTTAAGCAATGTTGTCGTTTGGTCAAACTAACCATTCGTGTTACACCCTGCTGTTTGCTGGGTTTTCGATTCCATTTTACCGCCCCACAGATAGTCTTCAAGGACCGCACGAGAAACGACTGTTGAACAACCTATTGGCAACGTACAACACACTTGAACGCCCGGTCGCCAACGAGTCCGATCCGCTGGAAGTAAAGTTCGGGCTGACGCTACAACAAATAATCGATGTTGTGAGTATTACCAATTCCGGTGGATTCCGGTTCCGGTCGAACCTTTCGGATTTTCGCCCTTTTTTGTTCCAATTTTATTTTCGACTTTGAGTTTTGTTTTTTGGGTTCGATTTTCTCTGTACACCGTTTTTTCTTCTACCGCGCCCGCTCGCTCTCCGGTGGTACGCCGGAGCTGCTGAGTTTTTCGTTTAGCGAGATACTTCTTCATTCACCAGGGCGCTGTGTGTGTGTGTGCCCCTCGTGAAAATGTAGATTGTGTGCATTATAATCAAGTGTACCCTATTGAAACTATTCTAGGACGAAAAAAATCAGATACTTACTACCAACGCTTGGTTGAATCTGGTAAGTGGCATGTACCCGACGCGCAGCGACACGATCTTCCTCAGCTCATAAACATTCTTCTGTGCTCAGGTTTTACGGATTAAGAACACACTTTTGTATTGGGATTGATGAAGCCTATATTTATGAACAGTTACGCTACTCACTAGACCGATCGCGACCGTTTGCAAAGGTGACTTCTTCTGGCACGGAACACAAATTTTCTCCTGTCTCTAGTACTGTCTCTCTCTCTGGTTCTATCAACCTGATTTCTTCTTCAAAATCATCACCGTCTTCTGCTGTCTATCTATCGATCTATCCTTCTACAACACGTGCTATTCATCACCACAGAGCTGTTACTGTCGAACCTGTCGAAGTTAGTTGTTACTGTCGAAGTAACAAGTACCAGTAATTATTTTCACAAGAAAACACCACGAAAAACACCTTTATATCCTACGGAAGAAGTCATCTTTTCAATTCGATCAAAACCGACATCACAACCGGGTCGGGTGGTGTTTACCCTACCCTAAAAGAAGTAAAAGCTGCCCCAATGCATTTTGCTATGAAATAATTGTCGTGTCTTTTTTTGGACCTTTTACTCGCTGTGTACTACTTGTGATTATGTGGATATATATATACATAAACTAAAACATTAAAACCTTAAAAAACACAAGCAAAATGTAGATGCGCTAAAACTCCTCGAGGAGGGATCCGCGATAAGTGATAAAAAAATGAACGTAACCTTAAACAAAACCGTTGCCGTTGGCTAAAATCAAACTAAACAAAATATGCGTATGCGTAGCAAATAGAAGGCTGCAATTAAATAAAAATACAAAATTAAAGCTCTCCCTAAACAAAAAGCAAACAAGCAAACCGAATCTAACGCTAATTTAAACAACATCATCAAACAAATGAATTAAAAAAAAAACGATTTGCCTTGATTATGGCATCTGTTTATGTCGCTTTTAAATGGGTACATGTCATAATGTATAGATTATCGTTTGTAACATATATAAATTTTTCGAAATTGAGTTTCCTTAAAACAAAAAAGCAAAAAGATGTTTTCTGCGCTATTTTCTTCATTGTGTTTCGTTTACATTACCAACTAAATAGTACTGAGTGCATGTTTACTAAACTATTCAAACTCGAATTCAATTGTCTGTGTGAAGTTTTAGTTTTCGATCGAGGCAGGTATTTATTTTTCACTCGGTTTTCGTGCTGATGTTTAGCCGTCCGTTAGTTAATTTTATTAGGAATTATTTCTTTTCTCTGCGTGTGTGCTCCCGTTTCGTTTTTTTACCTATTGCAATCTACCACACGTCACATCATTACATTAAAGTTCAAGTGTTATACCAGTTGCGAATGCCGAACAGCGTACATTCTCGCTATGCGCGCTGTTGTTTTTTTTCCCCAGTAATTCTTTTCTTCCCTTTTTCTGATCACTTGTTTCATTTCTTTGTTTTTCTTTTCCTTTCCTTTGATTGACTTGCACCTGTGCGGTTTATTAGTTTCTTGCGCAATAGATTTATTTCTTTTGATTTAATCCTTTCATTTCTGCAAATTGATGATTGTAGGACGAGAAGAATCAACTTTTAATAACGAACATATGGCTGTCGTTGGTAAGTTACACGTCTTCACGGTAAAGTTTGCATGCCTCTAAACAGACATAATGAAATATAACATAAAACCGCTCACAAAACCCTACTCTAACTTGCGCCCACATTACATTACATTACATTAGACCTCTTCTTGATGCTTAGGATGCTGTTGGATGCATTGAGTTTTTCGAACGAGAGTTATTTAACCTACCGATTGATTGATCGCGTATATATATATTTTTGGCTCGTATAAGTTGTATGAACTTTCCAAAAACCACAAAAAAAGCTTCGTAGGTACTGCATAGCTGCAACCTTCTATCTTCCCTTTTAGAGCCTATATACGATTGATTACTACTATTCTCTATAGCTAGCGGTTTACGTGTAACTGGTTGAAAACATGTACAGACAAATTTAACACATACGTTTTGCCGTCGTTCATCGTAATAGTGTGCTTCCAAAACAGGAATTGGAATTACTATCCCAACATGAAAAATTAACTATCTGTTTGTTATGGTTTAATTGTTCGATGGTTTAAGAACGTAATATTGTTTCCCTACTATGCTCCTGTGTACAGGGTTGCAATATACAATTACAGAGAAATATACCATTTCTATACCAGACTTCACAAATCTGGCATATTTTTGCTTCGTCTGGATTTTTTTTGTATTAAATCTGCTTTTCTATCTATTAATACGACGTTGATGTCCTTGTAGTCCTCAAACCTGAAGCTATCTTATGAAAATCTGGTATATTTTTAGTAAAGAATTTTAACAAAAGTATGGCAACCCTTACCCCATCTAGCTTTGCAGAGAACTTCCAGATAGGAAGCATTATTATAGTATGTAAAACATCTTCACGTAACTTTAACACTGGAACGAACCAAAAATGATGTTCCAAAACGACCCGGACTATGTTGTGCTTCGCCACAGTCGTCATATAAGTTGAACGGAAGCTTTTATTTATTTAGGATAATTCCTATTTTTCTATATCAAATAGTTTCAACCCTTGGTTAACGCTAAATGTTCCCATTATTTCATGTAGATAAAACTCTCTGCCTAACGAAAACCTTGTTCGTTTACCTCGAAAGAGACGAAACTGATTTATCGTGTACAGCTGAGCACGCCTAGGCCTGTAAAGCTTGAAGTGTGTAAGGAATGTAAAAATTGTTTCGTCAATTGACATTGTGGATTAAAAAGAGATTAAATCCTTTAGAATGGTATTAATAAATAACGGTAAAGTAAGAACCATTAACTCAAACTTTAAAAAACAACAACTTTAAAAACAATAATAGTTGCAAAGAGTCTACTAAACCGAACAAACACCCAAACTTAAATGTTTTACAATCGTAATAAAACTGTGCCTATATAATTAAACTGGAAACAAACTTCATGGTTGAACTTTTTTGCATGATTTTGTTTTCTACCTTTGAGTCAGTTGTGTAATGTGAATGCTTTGTTTTGCTTTCCTTCCCTGTCGTAGTTAGACTTTCTTTTTTAATATTGTAGTCGGATGCATAGTAGAACCCTATGTATGCCATTAGATAAAATTGATTGTGCATTTTATTAGACCCGCGGCATCACTGTTTGTCTTCCACCGAATGGCTTTTAGCAACATCCCGTAATGTTGACCAAATCTTGCTCGATAAACGTTATTGATTGGTCGTCGTCGTTTTTTTCTGGTACCTAATAGCCATTTTCGATAATATGCATGCAACAATCCGTACGAAGAACTGCTACTGAAATGCTACTATGCTGCTGCTACTCGTAAATGTTCATAAATATGGTTATCGCAATGGCTTCATATCATACTGTAGAACACATCATCAATAGTTACACAAACAATGTCATACGCGGGATGTCTCTCCTGGTCGATGGCACGTGCCTGGTTGGAGATTGGTTGGAGCGCCAAAATAGCACTGATTCAATTTTGGCACTACATTTATAGGAATGGAACGATTACAACTTGCGCTGGAACGATTCCGAATACGGTGGTGTGAGGGATTTGAGAATTACCCCGAACAAGCTCTGGAAACCGGACGTGCTGATGTACAACAGGTAAGCTCACAATAGGCAAATTTTGTGCGGAGTCTTGTGCGGGCACGAGTTAACCGTTGATCGAAACCGTTTCTTTTTTCGCTGTCCACTAATTACACAGTGCTGATGAAGGATTCGACGGAACATATCATACGAACATAGTTGTGAAAAACAATGGAAGCTGTTTATATGTTCCTCCCGGTATTTTTAAGAGCACGTGTAAAATCGATATCACGTGGTTTCCGTTTGATGATCAGCACTGCGAGATGAAGTTCGGCAGTTGGACTTACGATGGAAATCAGGTAATTTTATTTAGCGATGAAATGTTCTTTGAAATATAAACTGAAACGTTAGATTTAAGAGACCACCAACAAAAGACAGCGCGCAAGGATCTGTTATCGATCAAGACAGTATAAGGTTGGTGTTGGTAGACAGAGTCAAACAAGTGTAAACGCTATTTGTAATCTTTCAATTTTGAAGCGAATTCGGAAGTTATGAGGAGATACCAAGCTCCTCATATTAGAGGATAAGTTATCGCTGCTGCACCTATGTTGTTTTCGATCTCAAGAAAGGTAAACTTTTAGACGGCCTCAAAGTTGCAATAGCCACCACGATTTTGGTTTAAGTTTCGGCTACATAGAAGAACCTCAAATCAATGACGTTTGTCATCAGTTCCTTGCAGTCAAATATGTTTTTAAACGTGACAATACAGATAGAGAGGACGAAAACAAATTCATAGCAAATGTGTAGAATTTAAGAGATAATCACTACACAAAAAATGTTCTTCCTTACAGTTGGATCTCGTACTCAACTCGGATGATGGAGGAGATCTTTCTGATTTCATCACAAACGGCGAATGGTATCTCATAGGTAGGGCTAGATAACGATACGTTTGCCGAGCTTTGCATCCATTTTAAAACGCATCCTTTTTTTGTTTCTGAACAACATCCTTTCATTGTCAGGAATGACCGGAAAGAAAAATACAATAACATATCAGTGTTGCCCGGAGCCGTACGTGGACATTACGTTCACCATACAGATACGCCGGCGGACACTTTACTACTTCTTCAATTTGATAGTTCCATGCGTCTTAATTTCTTCGATGGCCCTGCTCGGATTTACGCTTCCACCAGATTCGGGTGAAAAGTTGACCCTAGGTAAGTACGCCACGGTACACCGTACCGGCAAACGGAAACTTTGTCTTTTTAATTACAAAAACAAAACCAATCCTCCTGCGCAAACAAAAACGCCAACATATTGCGTAATATTGTTGCTCCATTTTCCATCCATTTTCATCGAGAAAAAGAGACCCCTACGACCAACCAGCTCTATTGTGTTACAACCAAATTCATTAACTCCGCTAAAACGATCGTTCGATCTCTGTCCCACTGTATGATTGAAATTATTTTACCATACAAAACATAGCTTTGTGTACACACGTATTTCAACCAAATCGCTCTTCCTTCAATCTAATGTTGCTACTAAAGTACGACAATTGAAAAAGGTTAATAGCTCTGCCTGGGTGTTTCACAACGATAGCTGTATGATTTTTAACTCATCCACTGTTCTCCAGCACTCTGGTGGGCGACGGACATTCAGCGCGGGTATCATGTAAAACTAAACGGCTTAACTTTCATTTCAGGTGTAACTATACTGCTATCACTCACTGTATTCCTTAATTTAGTTGCGGAGACGTTACCTCAAGTATCCGATGCAATTCCGTTACTAGGTTAGATGAACAAAATGTTAGGAATTTATGATGGTTTTTTTTTGTCTGTCTTTACTTTTTTTTTTTGAACTCCATACTTTTTCGATGAATGATTTTAGCTGTTGTCCCAATAACTGTGTAATTGTGTGTGTGTGCGAATGCTTGGCTTTGTCGTTTCGTTTGATATATCGGTTTTTCGATCGCAGTTTCGTTGATTGTGTTGTTGTCCGCGAAAAAAGGAAGAAAAAGGAAGTTTGAGTACTAAATTCTGCTTCGAGATTTACATCAAGGGGGAGGGATGAAGTTCCACAAGTTGCTATCTTTTTAAAACATCAATGGAGCATCCTTAAGCAGCATGGATTTGGAGGAAAATACCTTTCCGCTACTAATTTTATACCCTTTTCTACTTTGGTATAAAGTCAAAACTATGACGACATCAAACATTTTCTTAATGTCATTTGAAGTTTGGCTTTCTGACGCATGTTTCCTGTCTCTATTGCATTTTCATACTTCTCCTTGCTGGCGACTAGCAGTGGGCAAATTACGTTTGGTTTTATTAATTTTTATTCCTCATACCCTATCGCTCTCTATCCGTGTTTTCATCGTATTTTGCATTACATTTATGTTTTATCGGCCAACAATTTATGTTTTTGATACAATTGCCCGCATTGTGAATCTCTACCAACAGAAAATTGAATAGTTAACTGCATGTATTAGAAACTTCCTTGTACTCTCTTGGTTGTTCTTCTCTGGTTCTGAAAAGATAATGTATATGTGCATCTTGATCATTTGTTATGACTGTTTCGTTTTGAATTGTCGTAAGGGTTTTAACCTTGTTTTATTCTTTTTTTTCTATAATTGTTTGACTTAAAAAACATACATTACATTGATTAAATGCTACAGATAGCACAAAGTTGCTCAAATAAATCAGTTGAATGTTGTTTAAATGCTACCAAGCTAGCTGCATAGAATGTGCTATTTTTTTTTTTAATTCTAGATGAACGCAACATTTGATAGATACCACCTTTAAATTAAACAAAACCACATGTAGCACCAGTATTAGCTTCTTTCCGTTCAGACTTTATTGTGTAGCACACCGCTGATAGAACGCTTCCATTACTTTTCTTTCTTATTCAAATGACATTTTTCAACTGAGAATTCGCGTGCATTCTGGTCTCAAGGCACGCTCCAGAAAAATATTTCTGGACTTTTGAAGCTCTGCTGAACAATGCATTGCATTTGCAGTCAGTCACGTTTTTCCTCATCCTAAAACGAAAGCCATCCCCCCTACATAAGCCACCTCTAATTCTACAAAGCCCACAATATTATGATTGAAGTAAGGTGTTAAATATGCAAAATGTGCCCCAGGTTTTCGTCGAACTCTGTGTATGCGTGTGCGGTTTTAAAGATTTTTTATTCGTTAACAATGAGGACCATCGAGGACAAATCTTGATCGTGTTTTGTCGTTCATGTATAGACAAATAATTGCAGCGTTATCATTAAATATGGAGTAGTACTGGCCAAAAACAGTCGAGGATATCTCCCACCCAACAGTGTTGTAGGATCTTTTTAACGCAGCCAAGATTTACGAGGAAAGCGAAGCTATATTTATCGTTATAAAACTTGAATCCAGAGGTCGGTGCGTCTAAAGTGAAAAGGTGAAAAGTGTCTTCGATAAGATGGACATTATTATACAAAACTCGCTATCTATACGTGAGACAATGCGTCGTCCACGTGAGCAATTCTCCAAAATGAGGTGTTAACGGTACAAGTGCAAATTATGCTTTTGGCAGTGAGCGTATCGTCGATCGTAATGGCTTCCTACTAGTGTTGGGTCATGCAAGAAAGAGCTACCTCAGTCGCGCTCTGTTCATCTAACTGAGATCCACTCACTCACAAGAGTTTCTTGAGCCAATACTACACCCAGCTGACCTCTGCAGCGATTAAAAGAATGTTTTGAGTAAATCCTTTGTTCATAGAAAACCAAACTTAAACTATTTCGTTAGTACAAACGTTATCCCCACATCGGCAACCTCTACTTCTCTCGAACCCCACAATACACAATTACTGAGATATGCTATTAAATTGTGCAAAATGCGCCGATTTTTTCGGCAGAACTCGGGAAACAACGTGTGTGAGATGTGCTGCGTTATACGTGATTTGGGCGAGCGTGATTAATTGTTTCAAGAGAAACATACTAAACCTTGCTTGTTGTACCAATACGAGAATGTTTCGGTGGTTTACTGCACGATGTGTTAATGATTTTGATGATGTTTTTCTTGTTATTTTTTACAGGACTTACTATACTGGTATCTCAAACTGTGTTTTCATTATTAGTGGGACATGTTATTACGAAAACGAGCGAAGCAGTCCCTTTGCTAGGTATAGCCTATCACGATAGTAGTACCAAACTATTTGCCAAACGCAAACAATACCAAATACCAAAAATAATCAATGTAAACCGGATCCAATAACATTCAATTTTAACAGATAACGTATTTAAAACGATTGACGATGAATGAAAAAACCACGCATTCATTCAGCTAACCGGCAAGTGCAAGTAAATGCAGTTCGACTTAAACTACATAAATGGTCGTATTATGTATTACATATGTATATCAACAAACTCTAAAACGTATAACTCTAATCAGTAAACCAGTAGTATTGAGGTACTTAACCACAAACCAACAATTCAAACGCGCGCTGCATTGCGAACGGTTGCAATTTACGGCAATCGAACAAACTCAAACCCGATTAAACTATGAACTATTAACTACCTGAATCGCTCAAAATATTATCCTTGTATACTATCCAACTTTAAACAAACAAAAAAACCCACGATCCTTTTACCCCCCTCTCATATTTTCCTTAACTTTTTGTCCCCGTAAGAGTGCCACACCGTTTTTCGGGGGTGGAAGAATAAGATGTGTACCACAATTACTTGCATGGTTTGTTTTGTCTGCTTTCCTTGCTCACACCAATTCAGTTCAGTTGCCGTTTGCCTTCGTATTAGCGTGTTTCGTTTCGTTTTGTTTGTTTGTTTACCTTTCTGTTCTTCGAAGTAAGCAAAAGCGCAATCGCACAAACGTTTTCCTGAGTCCCATACGGCTCATTGTTTCTATATAGTTAATCGATTATAAGCGAACATAAATCACCCTGTCTTTGAGATCAATTGATACTGTTATGGGTTGTTTACTTTTGTTGCAAATATGTGTTTGAACGATACACCTGTTTCCGTTTATAGCGAAAGTCTTGGCCAGCAGTTTTGCACTTGTGTTCTGCCACCTGGTGGTTTGCAAGTTGGCGGTTTTATGACAATGTTTTCCCTTTGGAATGGTGGTAACCCACCCACTCAGCCATACGGTGGCTTACGATTGAAAGTTTCACAAAACAATGTTTCTTTCTTTCTCAGCACCATCTT
Organism: Anopheles maculatus; assembly: GCA_002091835.1. NCBI lineage: Eukaryota > Metazoa > Arthropoda > Insecta > Diptera > Culicidae > Anopheles > Anopheles maculatus. The sequence goes on from KZ062214.1 coordinate 133,457, forward strand.
TTGTGAATACATATACATACATGCATTGTTGAGATCTTTCCGGTATCGATTGCTCTATTCCCTTGTTTTGCAAAATATTCACTGCTAAGCTTAGTGCAAACACGGTTGGTTTCCTTTTCGTTTCGCAATGTTGTGTTCGTGTTTTCTCTGGTGAAAATGTCTGCTCTGCATAACTGCCTACAACAAACTACTCCTACCAATACTGTGACAGCTTAGGATGTAAATGCGAATAGTGTTTTTTTTTTATTTGTAGGATGCTGTTAGGATTTAGATGACTTCTGTAGGAATTGAGAACATGCTTAACTTTTGTTTGTGCATTTTATGTTTGGTTTGTTTAGTTGTTGCAAAGATTATTCCATTTGTTATATTGGCTTTTGTCGTGTAGATTCTGCTATAAATGCATGTAGCGAAAGGTTGGATCTAAGCCCATTCCGGTTTACCTACAAAAAGGGCTCTGCAGCTCGGTGAAATTGATTGTAAAAAAAAAACATATATCCGCGTTCGTCAACTGTGAGCAACCACCTCGTTCGTGTCCCGCTAATGATGAAAACACAAGACTGTGATTACTAAAATTGCTATGGTCGCACAATTTCGACAATTGCGAAAAAAAACTTTACATTGGGCAAACGAAATAATACAGGTCCTATTTTCAGTTTGTGTATGTGTGTGTGTGTGGGTTTCGGAGGTCCTTGACTCCTCTTCGTAATAAACTGTAATAAAAGTGCAAATCCCATTTCGTTTGCAATGCGTTTCTTAATGACTGGCAGAGTGCGGAAAGATTTGATCATTTATCCGCCTGTTTGAAGTGAATACACATACATTCTATAAAGCTGTGAAGTTTGCGGTGAAAACATATGATACGTCCACCATCAACGGCATCATTCGCATTACTGCATGTTCTCTACGCTATCAACGACACCCTTCTTAACTATGCATTGTCCCGGTACTAGTTTTGCATGTTAACCAGCATGTTTGTCAAATTGATTCGTTTTTCAGTTTAGCTTCCGATTACGTTTAATGCATTGGTGTTGTGCCATGAAGGTGTTAGTTGCGCTTTCTTTTTGGAATGGTTGTATAGTTTTTTGTTCTGTTTTAACTTTGTTACTCTAAATGCACCTATCATTTGTCTGTACGTTTACTAACTTGGTACAATTTTCCACACTATTAATGTGATTTTCACAGGAACCTACTTCAACTGTATCATGTTCATGGTAGCGTCGTCGGTGGTGCTTACGGTCGTCGTACTAAACTACCATCACCGAACGGCCGATATCCACGAGATGCCTCCATGGGTAAGTAGTAATTGGATTCGTTTTTAAAATTCCGCTTCCACACACTGTATCGGTTTTGCTTTAGCTAGAAATTACTTTGCTGCAGTGTGTTACTATTTTCATACGGCACGCTACTTATCTATAAAATATATATTTATATTTTATACGTGTGTGTGTATGTGTGTATCTATGTACTGGTTGTTGGTTTTGTTTTGTCCCGTTTTTGGTAATACGTAATTATAACACACCGCGGAACACCGGACAGCGTAGTAGCAGCAGGTCCGGTGTAAGCATTCATTTCCGCTTTTTCTGTTTTTATTATTGCACTATTATATGAGGAGCCGATAGAAGCACAGTGACTGTCGCTATTATTGTGAATAATGTAAATACGAAAAGGCAAAATCTAAAAACCAACCAACAAATGTAGAGGATACCACACATTAGCAACACATTAAACGGTCCGAGTAGGGGATCTCTCACCTGTCAACAACCATCGCTGCGAACTTCCAGTCACTGATTAATTCTGCTTCCTCGTCTGCTTTCTTCATTCGGTTAGTGATGAACTGCAATTCCTTTAGTATGTGGTGCAAATCCTTATGCGTACAGCCGGCGCTGGCATTCTGCTCTTCGACCGTTGTAAGACGCGTAAACCTAACAGTGGCACCGGGTGAAAATAGAAAGGAACAAATGCATTAAACGGTGTGATTCAGCGCAGAGAGCGATAAGCAACACAATGGAGCTTTACTTACACCGAACCCCCTATTGCGGTAGTAGAGCCAGAAATACCGGAACAAGGATGCCGGAAATCGTCATCGATATCGAGCACGTTCGCGAGCAACGATTTCGACGATCTTTCCTTCAGCTCGAGCTCTTTCATACGATTGCTCAAGATAATAGTTTTGCGTGTGATTTTTCTACCCGGTCGTCCCATTCGCAGTATCCATGGGAGCCATTGCAGGAAAACGGATTTAATCTTAAGAAAGTGAGAGAGAGAGATACATAAACGGGTTTAGTTGTAATGCAGTTGTAAACGCTTATATAGGCACACATCTATTGATAAGTAGCTCCGTTCAAGCTCAACCAAGAGCTTCCGAATCCAGACTGTTCAAGTAGCTCTTTTAAAAGAGAAAAAAGAGAAGCCGCGCTCACTGAGATCGAAGAACTCGAGTTACTTTAGGAGTTAAAGCTACTAAATGTACTTCATAGTAAATATAGAGGTTCATAGTGAGTGAGGAGCTTTTGTGTTGAAATAAAAGAGCGTGATTGGACTTATTGCAACTACTTACCCATGGAGGCATCTCGTGGATATCGGCCGTTCGGTGATGGTAGTTTAGTACGACGACCGTAAGCACCACCGACGACGCTACCATGAACATGATACAGTTGAAGTAGGTTCCTGTGAAAATCACATTAATAGTGTGGAAAATTGTACCAAGTTAGTAAACGTACAGACTAATGATAGGTGCATTTAGAGTAACAAAGTTAAAACAGAACAAAAAACTATACAACCATTCCAAAAAGAAAGCGCAACTAACACCTTCATGGCACAACACCAATGCATTAAACGTAATCGGAAGCTAAACTGAAAAACGAATCAATTTGACAAACATGCTGGTTAACATGCAAAACTAGTACCGGGACAATGCATAGTTAAGAAGGGTGTCGTTGATAGCGTAGAGAACATGCAGTAATGCGAATGATGCCGTTGATGGTGGACGTATCATATGTTTTCACCGCAAACTTCACAGCTTTATAGAATGTATGTGTATTCACTTCAAACAGGCGGATAAATGATCAAATCTTTCCGCACTCTGCCAGTCATTAAGAAACGCATTGCAAACGAAATGGGATTTGCACTTTTATTACAGTTTATTACGAAGAGGAGTCAAGGACCTCCGAAACCCACACACACACACATACACAAACTGAAAATAGGACCTGTATTATTTCGTTTGCCCAATGTAAAGTTTTTTTTCGCAATTGTCGAAATTGTGCGACCATAGCAATTTTAGTAATCACAGTCTTGTGTTTTCATCATTAGCGGGACACGAACGAGGTGGTTGCTCACAGTTGACGAACGCGGATATATGTTTTTTTTTTACAATCAATTTCACCGAGCTGCAGAGCCCTTTTTGTAGGTAAACCGGAATGGGCTTAGATCCAACCTTTCGCTACATGCATTTATAGCAGGATCTACACGACAAAAGCCAATATAACAAATGGAATAATCTTTGCAACAACTAAACAAACCAAACATAAAATGCACAAACAAAAGTTAAGCATGTTCTCAATTCCTACAGAAGTCATCTAAATCCTAACAGCATCCTACAAATAAAAAAAAA
>KZ062214.1:138262-184010 GCA_002091835.1 Anopheles maculatus
CCCGGAAAGAAAAATACAATAACATATCAGTGTTGCCCGGAGCCGTACGTGGACATTACGTTCACCATACAGATACGCCGGCGGACACTTTACTACTTCTTCAATTTGATAGTTCCATGCGTCTTAATTTCTTCGATGGCCCTGCTCGGATTTACGCTTCCACCAGATTCGGGTGAAAAGTTGACCCTAGGTAAGTACGCCACGGTACACCGTACCGGCAAACGGAAACTTTGTCTTTTTAATTACAAAAACAAAACCAATCCTCCTGCGCAAACAAAAACGCCAACATATTGCGTAATATTGTTGCTCCATTTTCCATCCATTTTCATCGAGAAAAAGAGACCCCTACGACCAACCAGCTCTATTGTGTTACAACCAAATTCATTAACTCCGCTAGAACGATCGTTCGATCTCTGTCCCACTGTATGATTGAAATTATTTTACCATACAAAACATAGCTTTGTGTACACACGTATTTCAACTAAATCGCTCTTCCTTCAATCTCATGTTGGTACTAAAGTACGACAATTGAAAAAGGTTAATAGCTCTGCCTGGGTGTTTCACATCGATAGCTGTATGATTTTTAACTCATCCACTGTTCTCCAGCACTCTGGTGGGCGACGGACATTCAGCGCGGGTATCATGTAAAACTAAACGGCTTAACTTTCATTTCAGGTGTAACTATACTGCTATCACTCACTGTATTCCTTAATTTAGTTGCGGAGACGTTACCTCAAGTATCCGATGCAATTCCGTTACTAGGTTAGATGAACAAAATGTTAGGAATTTATGATGGTTTTTTTTTGTCTGTCTTTACTTTTTTTTTTAAACTCCATACTTTTTCGATGAATGATTTTAGCTGTTGTCCCAATAACTGTGTAATTGTGTGTGTGTGCGAATGCTTGGCTTTGTCGTTTCGTTTGATATATCGGTTTTTCGATCGCAGTTTCGTTGATTGTGTTGTTGTCCGCGAAAAAAGGAAGAAAAAGGAAGTTTGAGTACTAAATTCTGCTTCGAGATTTACATCAAGGGGGAGGGATGAAGTTCCACAAGTTGCTATCTTTTTAAAACATCAATGGAGCATCCTTAAGCAGCATGGATTTGGAGGAAAATAAGTTTCCGCTACTAATTTTATACCCTTTTCTACTTTGGTATAAAGTCAAAACTATGACGACATCAAACATTTTCTTAATGTCATTTGAAGTTTGGCTTTCTGACGCATGTTTCCTGTCTCTACTGCATTTTCATACTTCTCCTTGCTGGCGACTAGCAGTGGGCAAATTACGTTTGGTTTTATTAATTTTTATTCCTCATACCCTATCGCTCTCTATCCGTGTTTTCATCGTATTTTGCATTACATTTATGTTGTATCGACCAACAATTTATGTTTTTGATACAATTGCCCGCATTGTGAATCTCTACCAACAGAAAATTGAATAGTTAACTGCATGTATTAGAAACTTCCTTGTACTCTCTTGGTTGTTCTTCTCTGGTTCTGAAAAGATAATGTATATGTGCATCTTGATCATTTGTTATGACTGTTTCGTTTTGAATTGTCGTAAGGGTTTTAACCTTGTTTTATTCTTTTTTTTTTATAATTGTTTGACTTAAAAAACATACATTACATTGATTAAATGCTACAGATAGCACAAAGTTGCTCAAATAAATCAGTTGAATGTTGTTTAAATGCTACCAAGCTAGCTGCATAGAATGTGCTATTTTTTTTTTTTTAATTCTAGATGAACGCAACATTTGATAGATACCACCTTTAAATTAAACAAAACCACATGTAGCACCAGTATTAGCTTCTTTCCGTTCAGACTTTATTGTGTAGCACACCGCTGATAGAACGCTTCCATTACTTTTCTTTCTTATTCAAATGACATTTTTCAACTGAGAATTCGCGTGCATTCTGGTCTCAAGGCACGCTCCAGAAAAATATTTCTGGACTTTTGAAGCTCTGCTGAACAATGCATTGCATTTGCAGACAGTCACGTTTTTCCTCATCCTAAAACGAAAGCCATCCCCCCTACATAAGCCACCTCTAATTCTATAAAGCCCACAATATTATGATTGAAGTAAGGTGTTAAATATGCAAAATGTGCCCCAGGTTTTCGTCGAACTCTGTGTATGCGTGTGCGGTTTTAAAGATTTTTTATTCGTTAACAATGAGGCCCATCGAGGACAAATCTTGATCGTGTTTTGTCGTTCATGCATAGACAAATAATTGCAGCGTTATCATTAAATATGGAGTAGTACTGGCCAAAAACAGTCGAGGATATCTCCCACCCAACAGTGTTGTAGGATCTTTTTAACGCAGCCAAGATTTACGAGGAAAGCGAAGCTATATTTATCGTTATAAAACTTGAATCCAGAGGTCGGTGCGTCTAAAGTGAAAAGGTGAAAAGTGTCTTCGATAAGATGGACATTATTATACAAAACTCGCTATCTATACGTGAGACAATGCGTCGTCCACGTGAGCAATTCTCCAAAATGAGGTGTTAACGGTACAAGTGCAAATTATGCTTTTGGCAGTGAGCGTATCGTCGATCGTAATGGCTTCCTACTAGTGTTGGGTCATGCAAGAAAGAGCTACCTCAGTCGCGCTCTGTTCATCTAACTGAACTCCACTCACTCACAAGAGTTTCTTGAGCCAATACTACACCCAGCTGACCTCTGCAGCGATTAAAAGAATGTTTTGAGTAAATCCTTTGTTCATAGCAAACCAAACTTAAACTATTTCGTTAGTACAAACGTTATCCCCACATCGGCAACCTCTACTTCTCTCGAACCCCACAATACACAATTACTGAGATATGCTATTAAATTGTGCAAAATGCGCCGATTTTTTCGGCAGAACTCGGGAAACAACGTGTGTGAGATGTGCTGCGTTATACGTGATTTGGGCGAGCGTGATTAATTGTTTCAAGAGAAACATACTAAACCTTGCTTGTTGTACCAATACGAGAATGTTTCGGTGGTTTACTGCACGATGTGTTAATGATTTTGATGATGTTTTTCTTGTTATTTTTTACAGGACTTACTATACTGGTATCTCAAACTGTGTTTTCATTATTAGTGGGACATGTTATTACGAAAACGAGCGAAGCAGTCCCTTTGCTAGGTATAGCCTATCACGATAGTAGTACCAAACTATTTGCCAAACGCAAACAATACCAAATACCAAAAATAATCAATGTAAACCGGATCCAATAACATTCAATTTTAACAGATAACGTATTTAAAACGATTGACGATGAATGAAAAAACCACGCATTCATTCAGCTAACCGGCAAGTGCAAGTAAATGCAGTTCGACTTAAACTACATAAATGGTCGTATTATGTATTACATATGTATATCAACAAACTCTAAAACGTATAACTCTAATCAGTAAACCAGTAGTATTGAGGTACTTAACCACAAACCAACAATTCAAACGCGCGCTGCATTGCGAACGGTTGCAATTTACGGCAATCGAACAAACTCAAACCCGATTAAACTATGAACTATTAACTACCTGAATCGCTCAAAATATTATCCTTGTATACTATCCAACTTTAAACAAACAAAAAAACCCACGATCCTTTTACCCCCCTCTCATATTTTCCTTAACTTTTTGTCCCCGTAAGAGTGCCACACCGTTTTTCGGGGGTGGAAGAATAAGATGTGTACCACAATTACTTGCATGGTTTGTTTTGTCTGCTTTCCTTGCTCACACCAATTCAGTTCAGTTGCCGTTTGCCTTCGTATTAGCGTGTTTCGTTTCGTTTTGTTTGTTTGTTTACCTTTCTGTTCTTCGAAGTAAGCAAAAGCGCAATCGCACAAACGTTTTCCTGAGTCCCATACGGCTCATTGTTTCTATATAGTTAATCGATTATAAGCGAACATAAATCACCCTGTCTTTGAGATCAATTGATACTGTTATGGGTTGTTTACTTTTGTTGCAAATATGTGTTTGAACGATACACCTGTTTCCGTTTATAGCGAAAGTCTTGGCCAGCAGTTTTGCACTTGTGTTCTGCCACCTGGTGGTTTGCAAGTTGGCGGTTTTATGACAATGTTTTCCCTTTGGAATGGTGGTAACCCACCCACTCAGTCATACGGTGGCTTACGATTGAAAGTTTCACAAAACAATGTTTCTTTCCTTCTCAGCACCATCTTTTGTGAATACATATACATACATGCATTGTTGAGATCTTTCCGGTATCGATTGCTCTATTCCCTTGTTTTGCAAAATATTCACTGCTAAGCTTAGTGCAAACACGGTTGGTTTCCTTTTCGTTTCGCAATGTTGTGTTCGTGTGTTCTCTGGTGAAAATGTCTGCTCTGCATAACTGCCTACAACAAACTACTCCTACCAGTACTGTGACAGCTTAGGATGTAAATGCGAATAGTGTTTTTTTTTATTTGTAGGATGCTGTTAGGATTTAGATGACTTCTGTAGGAATTGAGAACATGCTTAACTTTTGTTTGTGCATTTTATGTTTGGTTTGTTTAGTTGTTGCAAAGATTATTCCATTTGTTATATTGGCTTTTGTCGTGTAGATTCTGCTATAAATGCATGTAGCGAAAGGTTGGATCTAAGCCCATTCCGGTTTACCTACAAAAAGGGCTCTGCAGCTCGGTGAAATTGATTGTAAAAAAAAAACATATATCCGCGTTCGTCAACTGTGAGCAACCACCTCGTTCGTGTCCCGCTAATGATGAAAACACAAGACTGTGATTACTAAAATTGCTATGGTCGCACAATTTCGACAATTGCGAAAAAAAACTTTACATTGGGCAAACGAAATAATACAGGTCCTATTTTCAGTTTGTGTATGTGTGTGTGTGTGGGTTTCGGAGGTCCTTGACTCCTCTTCGTAATAAACTGTAATAAAAGTGCAAATCCCATTTCGTTTGCAATGCGTTTCTTAATGACTGGCAGAGTGCGGAAAGATTTGATCATTTATCCGCCTGTTTGAAGTGAATACACATACATTCTATAAAGCTGTGAAGTTTGCGGTGAAAACATATGATACGTCCACCATCAACGGCATCATTCGCATTACTGCATGTTCTCTACGCTATCAACGACACCCTTCTTAACTATGCATTGTCCCGGTACTAGTTTTGCATGTTAACCAGCATGTTTGTCAAATTGATTCGTTTTTCAGTTTAGCTTCCGATTACGTTTAATGCATTGGTGTTGTGCCATGAAGGTGTTAGTTGCGCTTTCTTTTTGGAATGGTTGTATAGTTTTTTGTTCTGTTTTAACTTTGTTACTCTAAATGCACCTATCATTTGTCTGTACGTTTACTAACTTGGTACAATTTTCCACACTATTAATGTGATTTTCACAGGAACCTACTTCAACTGTATCATGTTCATGGTAGCGTCGTCGGTGGTGCTTACGGTCGTCGTACTAAACTACCATCACCGAACGGCCGATATCCACGAGATGCCTCCATGGGTAAGTAGTTGCAATAAGTCCAATCACGCTCTTTTATTTCAACACAAAAGCTCCTCACTCACTATGAACCTCTATATTTACTATGAAGTACATTTAGTAGCTTTAACTCCTAAAGTAACTCGAGTTCTTCGATCTCAGTGAGCGCGGCTTCTCTTTTTTCTCTTTTAAAAGAGCTACTTGAACAGTCTGGATTCGGAAGCTCTTGGTTGAGCTTGAACGGAGCTACTTATCAATAGATGTGTGCCTATATAAGCGTTTACAACTGCATTACAACTAAACCCGTTTATGTATCTCTCTCTCTCACTTTCTTAAGATTAAATCCGTTTTCCTGCAATGGCTCCCATGGATACTGCGAATGGGACGACCGGGTAGAAAAATCACACGCAAAACTATTATCTTGAGCAATCGTATGAAAGAGCTCGAGCTGAAGGAAAGATCGTCGAAATCGTTGCTCGCGAACGTGCTCGATATCGATGACGATTTCCGGCATCCTTGTTCCGGTATTTCTGGCTCTACTACCGCAATAGGGGGTTCGGTGTAAGTAAAGCTCCATTGTGTTGCTTATCGCTCTCTGCGCTGAATCACACCGTTTAATGCATTTGTTCCTTTCTATTTTCACCCGGTGCCACTGTTAGGTTTACGCGTCTTACAACGGTCGAAGAGCAGAATGCCAGCGCCGGCTGTACGCATAAGGATTTGCACCACATACTAAAGGAATTGCAGTTCATCACTAACCGAATGAAGAAAGCAGACGAGGAAGCAGAATTAATCAGTGACTGGAAGTTCGCAGCGATGGTTGTTGACAGGTGAGAGATCCCCTACTCGGACCGTTTAATGTGTTGCTAATGTGTGGTATCCTCTACATTTGTTGGTTGGTTTTTAGATTTTGCCTTTTCGTATTTACATTATTCACAATAATAGCGACAGTCACTGTGCTTCTATCGGCTCCTCATATAATAGTGCAATAATAAAAACAGAAAAAGCGGAAATGAATGCTTACACCGGACCTGCTGCTACTACGCTGTCCGGTGTTCCGCGGTGTGTTATAATTACGTATTACCAAAAACGGGACAAAACAAAACCAACAACCAGTACATAGATACACACATACACACACACGTATAAAATATAAATATATATTTTATAGATAAGTAGCGTGCCGTATGAAAATAGTAACACACTGCAGCAAAGTAATTTCTAGCTAAAGCAAAACCGATACAGTGTGTGGAAGCGGAATTTTAAAAACGAATCCAATTACTACTACCAAATGATGCCAAACTGCCGAATTTCGTACACACACACACAAAATTTACATTGAATAATTATCGCCACGGATGTTAAGCAATTTTCTCCTTCGAGAGCCGCACACTTTAGCTGGAAAGGGTGTGCGCACGATCGACGGCAAAGATGTGAACATTCGCCCCGGAAAAAAGCAAGAACATGGTGGTCCGATTGCGTTTTACATTCGTTTTACTTTCAACACACATCCATCCAGAGGAGCAGCATCAGCAGGAGGATCTGCGTGAGGAAAGCAATTGAACCACTGGTTTCGTTTCGAGTGAATGGCATTATCACCTAAGTTTGTCTGTTTAAACAAAACAAAAAAAAACCTCCGTAATTTGTGTACACCGCATAGTCAAACAACTCTATGTGTGCAATTATGATAGAGATTGCAAGTGGATGAGTGTGAAACATGACGATAAAAGCAACCAAAAGTGTCAACTAACAACAAATGCGCGTTTGTTCAATGCCACAAAACAACACGAGTAGCAACAGCTACCAACACCTGCTGCTGCCACTCTTAACTCCAACGGCATGCAAGGATTAACAATAAAATTGCAGCAAAATAAAAAAAAACGCAAGACGAAGAAAAACGAAACCACCAAAACAACGATGGTTCCATTGACGAAACCACGTAAAAAACATTCGAGGGCTAATTAGTGGTCGCCGAGGTGCGCGAACTGCGAAAACGACTGCAAACAAGATGGCACGAACACACGTGAAAACAATATACCACCAAATGCGCGTAACGGTAACGGAACAACAGGGACAAAACCAATATAGGAGACACAAGGAGGGGTTGATGATAGTGGGAAAGGATACAGAGAACAAAGGGAGAGAGAGAAAATAAAACAGAGGAATGAAGGAAAATGGGAATGCTGTGCAACAAAAAAAGAAGGATGGAAACTAGTCGGCAAATCAGTATATTTAATCAAGCATCTTGATTTGATACGAATGAATGGCGACGTTTGATACTGTAGTGTTGTATTTTTGGAAATAGGTATACTAAGTGTACTGCAGCAAAATCGAACGACTTGATTGAGGTACTTTTATATTGAAGACTCTACTACTCATCTATATGTAGATGGTGTGTAATGGTAAATTATTTTAATTGTGTTTTAAACAAGCAAAACAAAGAAAATCAATACTTGAAATAATAAGCTGGCCGAGGCATCATCGTGTATGCTCAAGCATCTGCGCACGCACGCGTTTGTGGATGTGTGTGTGTGTGTGCATGCGAGAATATGCAAGTGGGAGAAGCATTACTTTAAGTAGCTAAAGGATAAAAATCACGTATATGTTTAATATATGCGTGAGGAAATGGTATATAAAGAAAACGAGAGTGGGTGAGAGAGAGAGAGAGAATCAGACGTTCAACAGGGAATGGAAAGAAAACTGCAGAAAATAACAGAATGTTTGAATAACAAAAAAAACCAAAACCAGTGGCTTGGTGGAAGCGAATGGGGAATCATTAAACAAATGATAAAATAAACTATTAAGGAATAAAAACAAGGAAAAATGATGAAAATTCCAATTGTGTTTAAAAGTTGTCATAATTTTTAACGAACGAAAGTCTATTAGCAGAACATAAATACACAAAGAGAGAGCGCAAAAAGAGAGCGTACGTTAGAAACGATGGGAAGGATGTGCGTTTGTGTGTGCTGGAATGGAACTGGCATAGCAAAAGTATCATACACACACACACACACTCCTACACTCGTTCACATAGAGCAAGTTACGCGTGAACGTTATTCCAGTAGTCAAATAAGATAATCCGAGAAGCGAGAAATCCATGTGAAGCTTAGCTATAGGTTTCAGCTAACGACGTAACGACAATGTTTTAGAAAGATATGGTCCACCCCATGGTCCACCTCAAACGCAATACAGCGTGGCGGTCGAAAAAAGGTCGAAAATGGAATAAAGCAAGACACACATGTGCTTCTAGCTCGAAAACTTCTTACAGAATGGAAGTAAAACAAAGCAATGGCGCGCTGCAAATGCACCGTACTTTCTCTATATAGGCCAGATGCTCTATACACGTTAAACTATTGAGAGTTGCCACCGACACGCTGGTTCTTTATTGTTTGACGCGGTATCGTCACTAATAATAGCATCGTCACTTAAAAATTGTTAAAGAAAATAGTAAATTATCGAGTCAAAGTTTACGCGCGTAGTCTCGATATGTGTGTGTGTGTGTTGAATGATAGAGATTTGTTAGTGAAAAGTACAGCCGGTAAACGCAGTTTCATTAGTTGTGCGCGTCAGTTTTGGATCATTTTTGTTTGGTTTGGTACACTTTAGAATCTATAGACGTATCATCAGTCCGTTGGCAATAGTTTAATGCTGCATCTGCAGTAACTGCTACTACTAATATACTATTATGAGCTACTACTGCTAGCTGCAACTACTGGATGACCACTTTTAAGCCAAAACTATATTCAACTACAGAAACTACTACTATTATTAGTACCAGTACACTACTACTATAACTATCACTGCTACTACTACTACTGCTACTGCTTAAAAATTACGCTATTGACGCTCTGCTGTTCAACCTTCTTCAAGCCCTGCCTAATGCAGACCGTAGAACGCGCCAATGTTCCGATAGCAATGGGCCATAGACGACAGGGATTGATTGATTCTTGTCGAACCATGTATACCAAGCACTATAGTTTACAACAGTAGAAGTGAGCGTCGCAATCAAAACTATCTTACTGTTCAGCAGCAGTAGCAGCAGCAGCAGGAACAGGAAATACTCGTGCCACCAATACACGCCAACCAGATCGTTGACGGATTGGTCTTTGTTATCTTTAGACGTAAAGGGCGCTTTCAATTTCTTACTAATATGTTCCTTGCGAGCGAAAAAGAGTACGAACACTATTTCGTAATGGTAATTTTTCACTATTTTACGTCGAGGGCCTTATTTGCCCTCCTCCGATATTTGGTATCCGATTTATAGATGCATTTGTTGCAGCACATTCATACACACTCACACACCGATAAATTTAAATCCAGTACAGATGGGTGCGAAAGGTTGGGTGTTATCCTTTCTTTTTTGTTTGTACTGGTAGCCATACCAGGACTCAGACACATTAGCTTAGGGAGCTACTGTAATACTACTATTCGGTCGAGTACACTGATTCTTTCTATAATCGATAGTGCGATCAACACATGCCAGGTGTGTGTGTGTGTGTGTGCGTGTGTGCGTGTAAGGTATTCGCTATCGCTGCACACTACTTGCGACCGGTTGGACAGAGGACAGAGCTAGAACTTTCGAAGTTTATATAGGGTTTTGGTTTTCTTCTCGCTATCTACTCGTGCAGCACGGCGATCGTGTGACAAGCGATGGCTGTGGCTTATTAGTAATGGTTTACTTTGTTATTATTCAGCTTTACGACCAAGAGCAAAAGATAAACAGTCGCAAGTGCCTTCTACCGAAGCAATCGAACTCCCAAAGTTGTTTGGCTGCTCAGGAGGAAATGGTCATATCAGCAGGCTTCGATATTTATCTCTGCGACTACTGTGATGCCGAACTATACTCCTACGGTGCGATGGTGGTAAGTAAATATTACTCTATCATTTACCTGGTTTGTGTAGTTAATCAGTGCGCACTACTAAAGCTATCTTGCGCACTACTAAGATTATCCGTGTTTTTACACAATGAGCAATTTTTAGCAAAAAAAAGTGTTTGTCCTTCGAAGCCCATATTACATTTCGGTAGAAAGTAGGAATTGGCACATCAAAGCGCGTTTAAACGTTCCTATTTAAGTGTTAGGTGTAAAGTTAGTTTTGACGGGTTTTTTTCCGGAGCTCCAAGCCTCATAGGCCCGAATGGGCATGCCGCCACATGTGGCCGAGCATTGTCGTGCAGCAGAATGATTTTGTCATGCCTGATCGCATACTGGAGTCTTTTTTCCTTCAATACGCGACTCAAACGCATAAGTTGTCGTCGGTAAACGTCACCCGTGATGGTTTCGCTTGGTTTCAGCACTTCGTGCTACACCACACCCCGATGGTCCCACCAAATGCACACCATTACCTTGGCGCCATGAATGTTCCGCTTGGGTGTCGATTTAGGAAGTATGTTCCGGGTAACCATGTCACGGGGCTTTAGCTCATGTGGCACCCAATGCCCTGTCTTCCGGATCATGCCTAATGCTTTTAAACGCTGACAAATGGCTGGCTGAGCAGCCACAAACGTATTTGCCAGCTGAATCTGTGTATGGGTTCGGGTCTTCATCAAGTGCTGTCTCCAGTTATCGATCTTCGTATTTTGTTAGCCATCCGGAGCGTTCTCCGACTTCCATACTAAAATTGCTAAAATTGTTGAAACCACCTTTGAAACGTTCTTTCCGATAAAGCGTGATTGTGACCGAGAGAATATTATCTCATTATACAATGGGTCTCGGTGGACGAAGTTTTCATCACAAAGTAATGAAGGAGAATTCCCCGCAAAAACACTTTTTCTGGAACGAATGTATTCGTTATGCAACCACGCGGAAAATACTTTGTTTACTAATTGATGAAATGACAGCTAGGGTGGCCAACAAAACCTGAAGATGATGACACCTCAAAATAACAGTGTTGCCAGATTTTACTAAAGGAAAAAAAAAATAACTTAACGACGCATGTATGAAAACCTTCAAAACTTATTGATACACCTATTAAATTAGTATATGATAGTAAAAGATTCCGGAAACGGAAGATATTTGTGCTAGCCGTACGGATCTCTAACAAAAATAAAACCACCGCATCATCAATCGACGAATAGGGTTAGAAAATACGGTATAACGTTTTTTTCCCCACACATTCATCAGCATAAATAATGTGTCTATGTTACAAAACGTTTCAGGAGCACGAGAAAGTCTGCCATACGGAACAAAGCATTGCGGAGCTTGCCGACACCAGCGATGACGATGACGTTATCTTTTGTGGCACAGTACTGGATGATCAGCTGCCCCTCGATGCGGCAGCCCGTGCACAAGCAAAACAACAAAAGATGGTATCGTTTCTATCGCAAAATTTTATGCTACGTTGTACAAATGCAATCGAATCGGCTCCATCCTCATCGTCTGTCCCCAAGTCCGGCAGCAACAATGCCGCCGAGGGGGAAGGTAATGGAACGACGGTAGATAGCACCAGTATCGGAGGAAAGCATCACCGGTTGCCCCGGCGTTCACGACAGGTTGTTACACTCGCCAAATGTGCACAAATTCCGCTCTCCTCACCGCTGGGACTGTTCATGGTGAAGAGCTCCAAAGTCATTACCACGCCCGACTATTTGCTGGAACGGTTCGAACGCATGGAACGCTTTTGCATTGCTCCGTCTCTTCCGCCAGGTATTAGCTATCCATTAAGGCCAGGTCTGTTGAATGGTGGTTCACAGGAGCCCGTAACCACCATCCACGATCGACGGATACCGAAATGGTTATTTGGCAAGGTGAAACTAGGCCCGAACGGATGTCCTGTAACGTTCAAACGCTTAGCAGATGATTCCTGCGAACCGTCCCGGCATCAATACAAGTTCCCTCGGCGCCAATTTTTTAACAAGCAACGAATAGAAAACTTTCTCTTCTACAACAAACCGCTGCTGCAACGTTGCCGTCCGTGTGTGGTAAACCTGCAAAGACTGACCGCTGCCGAAGTGCAGGAACTTTCACTCCAGCCCGGAATCGAACGACAAAGGCGAGAGGCAGAGCTTGCCGCACAGCAAGAACGGCAACGACGGAAAGAGCTTGCGGAACTTGCCGAAAGCGCAATGGTTATTGACAGTATCGATCTTTGCTCTTCGGATGAAGAGCTGCATATGGAGGAAGGACGACTAATCCACATAAGCGACGAGGCAATGACGGATGCGTATCAGCAGCAGCAGCAGCAGCAGCAGCAGCAGGAAAGCAATTCCTCTTCCGACAACGAGTTTGACGCTATCGAAACAATCGTGCTAGAAATGGATGACAGTATGGGCAGTGATACGAATGAATTAACCAACACCAGCTTCTATGCAAATCGTCCTGCCGCAACACAAAAACTTAATTCCACCAGCAGCAGCTTGCACAAAGAAATGCCGGTACCGACATTCGCTAAGAAATCGTTCGTCAGTTCGATGCTCAGTGAAAACGCGTACCGTTTAAACCAATCGCTTCCACCACCGGCAGGGCATGCTAATGGTAAACTCTTAGACGGAGCAAGACAGCCGCTTACTGCCCCGCTGTACCTGTACGCAAACTGTAGCCAAACGGCGATCAGCTTGTCTGAGGAGACACAGTTCTCCGGCGGGCATCGTCTGATGGCCCGAAAAGGTACCGGCAGTTTGCCACTGAAGGAAAATTTGGTGAACGGCTTCGGGGCCACCGGTAACAGTGCTAACGGAGACGGCATGCTCTTGGGCGCCGGTACTGCTGCCATCCCGGTACATCATCATCATCATCAGGGCGGGACAGCACAACCTCGCACTTCTGTGCTGCTTACTGCACCCATCGCCAACGGCCACACAATACTCACAAACGGAACCATTCCAGTGGCGTTCGCCAGTTCGCGTACAAGCGCTTCCGTTGTACAGACGCTCTCCACAACAACCACGTTCGTTAATCAAGCGATACACGTATCGATGAATCACAACAGCAGTTCCGCTACGGCGGCTGTCTCTAGTACGACCGCAGCCAATCTCCAGTAGAGAGTATCTACCGTATATACACATATTGATGTAGTATTTTTTTATTACAAGACACAGGGGATCGATAAGTTGTACCGAGTTATCGCACAGAAAAATTAAATTAATGTTCACACATCCCCCCTCGATCCAGTTTGTTGCTATGCGCAATAATTGTACAAAGATTCACAAGATTGTACAATCAGTATAGGACGAAAAGTGTACAGTAAGCTGTTAAATGTAGGTAAAGGTTGTAAATAGCTGGGCAAATAAAATCCCTGTTTTCCTATTTTCTCCAAGTGAGGGCTTAAGGAATACTGAATGTGAATTTGAATGACATGAAAAAGGAGACCCCATCCTTAACTAAACTTGTTCTAATTATTTGAAACAACAAAAAAAAACAAACCTTTCAATTTAACTGCGGTAACAAAATGGGGTTAATATTACCAAACAAACATTGATACTGCCAAGGACGACTACCCTTTTCATTCATTTGGCCGTTCTGTGATGATACGAATTGTTGTGTTGTTAGTATGTGTTTGTTTGGTATATGTTATTATATCGTTTAATTTATTCCATTTCCCTTACGTTAAATACTACCACACAATCCCATTAATTCTTCTCCTAATTTCTAGTTAGCGCTTAAGCACATTACCGTTCTAATGGAATATTATGCAGTCTCTCTCTCTCTCTCACACACACACTATCTCGCGCTACTTTAAAAGATTGGCGTTGTACATATCCCTATGAATAAATCGTAATGGATGCATCAAAACGAATACAAGAGCTGATGTTTCAAGAATGTGACTGTTTTTCTTTACCTTTACTGTACGATTAATGCGATGACAATGGATGGTTATAAGCACTGTTTCAGTGGTGGGTTCAACACGGGGAGGGTAAGGTGTCTCATCGTTTAGCGGGATCTCTCAAAAAAAAAATCACCTCGCCCAAGTGAATTTGTCGTATCAGAGTTCTTGTCATTCAACCAGACTCATCCTCAGATACCAATATACTTCGAAAAGCCTAGAAGGGAATGACCTAGCACCTTAAGGGACCATCGTTTAAGGGATTGTGAATACCAAGGGAAGAGACATCATATTCAAATAGACCTTGTCGTCCAAGTCCATCCACCAATATACCTTGCAGTCGAAGAGTTAACATTGTTCAAGATTTATCTACATCCATACTTTCAAAATTAAATCTCTTCGTAATCAAAGAAGCTTTGCCATCCGAAAGACCACATCTAGCAACAGACCTTGTCGTGATAACGGTTGATGCTGTACACAGAGTCACTCCTGCCACAGACCTATTCAGATGTGCAGATCAACCACCAAGCTGTACAATTATATTTTTTATTATTCCAATATGACGGCTGAAAGCCGTATTTTCGAAGCTGTACGATTGCTTTAATATTATATGGCGAACTAAAACCGCTCATAGTTTGTTATGTTACTTGAATGATACCAGACGACCCTGTCCATAAAGTCTTTATAAATCGATTTTACGGATAATCGATGGTAGACCCAAACAGAGTTGCTCAACGTCACTGCAACTGCCAAAAGAGCGAGGATTAAATGATTGATAGGCAAGATCTATCTTAATCATTACAAGCTCGTATTTTTCTTAGGATGTTGGAAACGATTCTATTGCCACGATTGGCCAGCGGTCCAATTTGGAGAACGATATCCTTTTCCCTTTTTTGTCCTTTTCATCAGAGAGTATTACGTAACGACAGGAGATTTTTTAACACGTCAAACCACCAATACCCGCGCTTATCCCGATACTACGATTTCGGACAATTTATTCTTGAGAAACGGTTGGTGAAGTTAAATATACTTACTTACTAACTTACTTACTTATCAGGCGCTACAACCGCTTCGCGGTCGTGGCCTGCTGCAACAATCCTCGATACCGCTCACGGTCTAGCGCCGTCGTCTGCCAATCCAATATCGCGACCGTTCTGGCGGACAAATCCACGCCATCACTCCTCAATTCGGGCCTACCACGCCTCCTCCTTTGTCTATGTGGACGGCCTAAAAGGACTTTACGGGCTGGGTCGTCCGATGCCATTCTCATAACATGACCAGCCCACTGATGGTGAGATCACCGTACAGCTCATAGAGCTCATCGTTGTAGCGGCTCCTATATTGTCCTTCCACACATACGGGGCCAAAAATCCTTCTGACCATCTTCCTCTCGAACGCGGCTAAGAGGGTATCGTCAGACAAAGTCCATGTCTCAGAGGCGTATGTGAGTAATGAGACTATAAAGGTTCTATACAGTCTCAGCTTCGTCCGTCGCGACAGGTATTTTGAGTGGAGAAATTTCCTCAGGTTATAGTGTGACTGGATGGCAACCAGTGCCCTTGCACGCAATTCAACGTCTATTTTGTTATCGGTGCTGACTTTTGACCTTAGAGAGGTGATGTTCTGGACGACTTCGAAGGTGCGCGATCACCTATCTGTACGTCACCATTTGCGTAAATCAGTGTTTGTTAGCAGGGCCCCGCTGGTGGTGCCACCATCATTTTGGTGTTTGCCTCATTGATCTTCAACTCGCGGATCATTGGTAAGCTTCTCCTACATAGGAGAGCCTCAAACCAATGATGTCTATGTCTAAAAGATGATAGGAGTGTAGCTGCTGCTCCGCCATCTTCTCCAAGATTTGAAGTATATATGTGTTTCAAAAATCTGCACTTTGTTCGTTTTTTAAAAAGGCAAGCTGCACGGATGCAGCACTTGTTGCGGTAAACAACAATTACTTAAGTAACAATAATGAAGTCAAACACCGGTTTCGCATTTTTCGCAATTATTATTTGGATATTTTATTATAAAACGTTAACATGTATATATACAAACACACACACATGCAGACACAAACTTCCATTTTTTTAGTACACACGTACGTACGTATGTGTAACAGTGTTTTGAGTTCCGCCATTTTGCAAGTATCATCTCGGTTTTATACATCAAAACTATAAGATCCATCCATCTCTGTCCGTTCGTTCGGGCTGCGAACGATACCACACATACGAAATGATTGTTTACATCGTACGCTCATTTGCATCGATCAACCACAGGACCTCTCGCCCTGGTGCTTATAAATCCGTCTCCTTTCCTTTGTTTTTGATCTCAGACGCTTATTTTGATGTCGCATCTCTCTCGCATCTTCATCGCTGGAACTTAGGTTTATCCGTTCCGCATGTACGATCGAGTTGTTTTGTCGTGTGTCCTTGCTGTGGTTTTGCTTTTGCTGCTACCCCAAAACGAAACATATTGTGTTACCAGGTTTTACTTCTTTTTGGCTAATACAACTACACAACACAACACATCCGCATCGTGATGAGAGCGTACTTTCCAGGAATAGTAGACAACAAACACTTTGAACACGGAACTCTAAGTAGGGCTCTCTGTACTGTAAAGTATAAACTTAATATCTTAAAGCTTAAAGCGAAAGGTGTGGAGAAGTTTTCGCTTATTTTCAGATTTGGGTTTTCTTTTTTCTTGCTTTGTTTTGTTTACCATACTGTTTTTCCCGCACTTCGCTTTTCGTGTGTGGCTTTTCCTTTTGTCAACTCTCTATTTAACTGGTGTGGTTTTGTTTAATTTTACGTTTTTGAACCGTAACTATTTATTCTTTGCTTTCGTTACGCCATACGTTGCTTAAAATTATCTCAGTTTTTTGTTTAAATACTCGTCAATATGACGAAACACCGTCTGTTAATTTGACACGCCGATAACAGACTCGCTTTTGTTCTCCCTCGTTTTTTTTTTGTTTAGTTGTTATTTCGTAAAAACTTGCGTTTGTTAAAAATATTCTTATTTACAACTTGTTTTTTTTTTGTTTAGTAATTATTTTGAACTATTAAGGCCCTCAACTTTCAGGCTTATATTTAGTAAAAATTACTCTTTCTTTTTTGCATTTTATTTAACGCTCTCATTTTTCACTCCTTCTCTCGCACTCGCTTTCTTTCTCTCTCTCTCTCTCTCTTTCTCTCTCTCTCTCTCTTTTTCTCTCTCTCTCTCTCTCCTTTGCTGCTTAGTTGATGTCATGCAATTTTCATTGAAAACATTTGGCATACAATAGATCTTTTGTTGTGTTTGTGTGTTTTGTTTTGCTTTGTTTTTTCTTTAGTTCCTCAATTTTTTTTTCTGGAAAATACTCGTATTTTCCAGTATTGGTTTTCCTCTCACTGGTCGAAATGGGGGGGGTGAACCAAAAAATGGGTTTTCTAGGAGGGAAGAAATCGTGGAATTCGTGAGGGCCACATAATGTGAGACATTTAGCGACATTTGGCGAAGAATCGGGGAAAGCATTGGAGTAGTAGCGGGGAACAACAATAGAGCAGGGGGAAGGGGTTCTTGAATGGTACATAATGCAGCATAAATGCAGGCTCACATCCATCGTGTCCAGTGTGGTGAAGTAAAACAAAACAAAACACGAAAAACGTTCCAGTACGCCCGGTTTGGCGCTGTCCAGGATTGGCAAGAATTTATGAAATTCATTTACTTTTTTTTTTGTTTACGTGACAGTCGATACAACCCACACCAGGGGCCACCCACACCACCACTTCCAACTGCAACTACTCGGCGAAATCTTGTGGCCCACCGCCGACACCATTGAACCAACTGACACGGCAATGCACGGGAGCGCGTGCGTGTCATGATTGCTATCTATATATCGAGAGGAACTTAAAGTGTTGCTTGACGTTCAAGGACTGACTGTGTTTATAAAAGTAATTTAATCGATTGTTCTGACGATCACGCCGCGATGGGATGGTGGTGTTGTTTGCCGTACCTGTTACCTTGTACCCTCTTTCGCTAGAACGCTAACCGTATAGTCGGTCACAAACGAGAATCACGGGGGAGCAGTAACAGTGCCAACAGTCTTTTTAAAATCCAATGACGTGAGTTAACAACGAAAGGATTGTACTTTGGCAGGACCAATCGAATCGATAGTCGGTGGTAATGCTCGTTTAGTTCATGTGAAACAGTGTGCTTCAATAGTATTTCCCTTTTTTTGTCCTTTGCTGTATCTGTCTGTATATGTGTGTTTGGTTCTCCTCTTTGACAGGCGACAACTGACACTAGTTTCATTAGACGCTAAGTAAGTGCGCGTCACCGTTGTTCGCTCCTCGTAGTTATCCTAAAACGGATACGGACTCCTAACAGATTGTAACGTCGTACGCTACTTCTCGCGTACACGACACGGGGGCCTGGATAAAGATATCGACCGATTTGTTTTTCCTCCTAGGTCCATCCAGAGCCGGATAGAGTAACACGAAGAACGCAACCGCGTTCGATGCTTTGGTTAGCTTTTGGCTTACATTAGTAAGATCTTCTCCACACCTTTCGCTTTAAGCTTTAAGATATTAAGTTTATACTTTACAGTACAGAGAGCCCTACTTAGAGTTCCGTGTTCAAAGTGTTTGTTGTCTACTATTCCTGGAAAGTACGCTCTCATCACGATGCGGATGTGTTGTGTTGTGTAGTTGTATTAGCCAATTGTTGTGGTTTTTTTGTTTGTATACCATTCGAAAATGAATGTGTGACGTGTACCGTCTAACAGTAGGACCCAAATGGTGCCTGCGCCGGTGTCTCACTTTGCTCGTTCCACTCGAGTAGTTGCATGGGTTGGGTTAGAGGCCATTGGGAGGCCACATGGTTCTGTTCTACCACCACGATAGCACGGAATATCCATCAACGAAATTTATCTCTCTCTCTCTCTCCCACTCGCTCCCTACACTTCCTTTTTTGTTTAGTAATAAACTCTTCCCAACGGAAAGAACGCGTGTCGGAAAAGACGTGTAAACGGTACATAAATATTTGCTTTTTTCTATGTAAATTTTGCATTTCTCATCGAAATGACCTTTTCTTCCTATGGCCTGTGCTGTGTGTGAATTACATTTTTTGACCATTTTTTTTTTGTTGACACTCGGCACCGCCGCACACCGGCACCGGGGTTGAAAAATGTGCGACAAGTAGTAGAAGTAGTAGTAGTAATAATAGTAGTGCGTAATACGCAGTACGTAGTACGTAGTAGTTAGTAGACTTTCGTATAAATATATCTGCAATACAAACAGTAACAGTAGTTTTACACTCTACATAAATTGTCCCAGTTTTTTAGTCCCCTTCTAACAGGGCTAATAAAAAAAAAACGGTAAAAAAATTAATTCCAGCTCCTGCGGTAAAATTTCGTACGTTGGACATTCGATGCCACGTCATTTGTTTTTTTAACGTTTCTTTTAGCATTTTTTTGTTTTGTTGTTGTCTTGATTTGGTTTTTGGTTTCAATGGGGGGCGCATAGTATTGTTCTTTCACGATTGTTTAATGTGTATGCTTTCTGCTCTGGTACATTATTCTCGCTCGATCGTATGCTGTACGCGCGATCTTCTTATACGGTTTTGCCTCACACTCGTTGCAACATATGGCGTTCGCTGTTCACTATACTACGATGTGCGACGTCTTCTTTGCTTGCACTCTTGTCCGGTTTGCAAACTGTTGCTATATAAATACGTGTGTACGACACTGACACCACTACTTCTCTGTATCTTCAACGGGAAACAAAAACAATCTGCAATCTGTTTCTCCTCTAGCTCACACTTCTAGCCGGCATTTCTTTGATATTTCACTTCTAGCCACTGCTATGTGAGCAGCAAGGAAGTACGTATCAGTTGAGGTTCAGTTGAACGAAAACAGTAGCCCAAACAATTCTCGATCACTAGAGATCACCACCGACCACCCACAACACACGGATCTGTGCAATTTTGCATACAACAACAACTGTGTTAGTGTTTCGTGTGTGCAGTTGCAAGTGTGCAAGTTAATAACATGGGTGCGTGTGCAGTTTAACCTCTCTCTCTTTGCTTTATGCTGACTGTTTAAAGGACTGCTCACGATATACGTAAACTCAATATTAAATTCTCACCCACGTGAGAGTGGTTTGCTGCGGCGCCGGTGCTCTGTTTGCTAATTAAGTAACTGTAACACGCATCCGATATCGGTTGTATCGGTGCTGTTATATGCTCTGTATCTCTTTATCCTGTAGAACAGTGGAAAACCGTACTAGAGGAGTTCGCTAAGCAAGTGTGACAAAGTTAAGGAAGACAATGAAATAACAGACAACTTAAATAAAAACCCGTTCATCGTATGTGCCCGAATCAATGTGTTCGGTTGCAAATTGTAGTGTAGTGATTTGCGCTATCATTTTGAACACATTTGACACTAACACGAGTGTGCCGCCGTCTGCATGTTGCTGTATGTGAACGATGGTGTGTCTTGTCTAACAATATCATAAATTGTCAATTTGATACAAACTAATGCATTATCGTCAATCACTACCCAATATCCTTCTGCACCATATTTCATAATCACGAGTAACGTAAATGAAATACATAATGAATATATATATATATAGATATATGCACCTATATATGTAACTTGGTTATATACATATATGTATGTATATATATATATACCTCTATATATGTATAAATGCTTTTGTTTTTGCTTGCTTGCTTGCTGCATGTATAAGTATAGAACTGTACTATAATTCTCTTCGAAATGTTCGAAAGCCCGCACCCGGCCAAATGTCGGCTTCCTTTGTGTGCTCATATTATAGATTACAAATGCTGCCAGTAATATATAATATTCCGTATGGTGCATTTGTGCCTGTTTGTTTTTTTTTGTATAAGTATAGAACTGTACTATAATTCTCTTCGAAATGTTCGAAAGCCCGCACCCGGCCAAATGTCGGCTTCCTTTGTGTGCTCATATTATAGATTACAAATGCTGCCAGTAATATATAATATTCCGTATGGTGCATTTGTGCCTGTTTGTTTTTTTTTTGCTCGCAGTTCCATTTACTATTTTTGATTTATATTACTTTGTTGAGAGAACCAATGTTGCTGCACGAGTAGATAGCGAGAAGAAAACCAAAACCCTATATAAACTTCGAAAGTTCTAGCTCTGTCCTCTGTCCAACCGGTCGCAAGTAGTGTGCAGCGATAGCGAATACCTTACACGCACACACGCACACACACACACACACACCTGGCATGTGTTGATCGCACTATCGATTATAGAAAGAATCAGTGTACTCGACCGAATAGTAGTATTACAGTAGCTCCCTAAGCTAATGTGTCTGAGTCCTGGTATGGCTACCAGTACAAACAAAAAAGAAAGGATAACACCCAACCTTTCGCACCCATCTGTACTGGATTTAAATTTATCGGTGTGTGAGTGTGTATGAATGTGCTGCAACAAATGCATCTATAAATCGGATACCAAATATCGGAGGAGGGCAAATAAGGCCCTCGACGTAAAATAGTGAAAAATTACCATTACGAAATAGTGTTCGTACTCTTTTTCGCTCGCAAGGAACATATTAGTAAGAAATTGAAAGCGCCCTTTACGTCTAAAGATAACAAAGACCAATCCGTCAACGATCTGGTTGGCGTGTATCGGTGGCACGAGTATTTCCTGTTCCTGCTGCTGCTGCTACTGCTGCTGAACAGTAAGATAGTTTTGATTGCGACGCTCACTTCTACTGTTGTAAACTATAGTGCTTGGTATACATGGTTCGACAAGAATCAATCAATCCCTGTCGTCTATGGCCCATTGCTATCGGAACATTGGCGCGTTCTACGGTCTGCATTAGGCAGGGCTTGAAGAAGGTTGAACAGCAGAGCGTCAATAGCGTAATTTTTAAGCAGTAGCAGTAGTAGTAGTAGCAGTGATAGTTATAGTAGTAGTGTACTGGTACTAATAATAGTAGTAGTTTCTGTAGTTGAATATAGTTTTGGCTTAAAAGTGGTCATCCAGTAGTTGCAGCTAGCAGTAGTAGCTCATAATAGTATATTAGTAGTAGCAGTTACTGCAGATGCAGCATTAAACTATTGCCAACGGACTGATGATACGTCTATAGATTCTAAAGTGTACCAAACCAAACAAAAATGATCCAAAACTGACGCGCACAACTAATGAAACTGCGTTTACCGGCTGTACTTTTCACTAACAAATCTCTATCATTCAACACACACACACACATATCGAGACTACGCGCGTAAACTTTGACTCGATAATTTACTATTTTCTTTAACAATTTTTAAGTGACGATGCTATTATTAGTGACGATACCGCGTCAAACAATAAAGAACCAGCGTGTCGGTGGCAACTCTCAATAGTTTAACGTGTATAGAGCATCTGGCCTATATAGAGAAAGTACGGTGCATTTGCAGCGCGCCATTGCTTTGTTTTACTTCCATTCTGTAAGAAGTTTTCGAGCTAGAAGCACATGTGTGTCTTGCTTTATTCCATTTTCGACCTTTTTTCGACCGCCACGCTGTATTGCGTTTGAGGTGGACCATGGGGTGGACCATATCTTTCTAAAACATTGTCGTTACGTCGTTAGCTGAAACCTATAGCTAAGCTTCACATGGATTTCTCGCTTCTCGGATTATCTTATTTGGCTACTGGAATAACGTTCACGCGTAACTTGCTCTATGTGAACGAGTGTAGGAGTGTGTGTATGTGTGTGTATGATACTTTTGCTATGCCAGTTCCATTCCAGCACACACAAACGCACATCCTTCCCATCGTTTCTAACGTACGCTCTCTTTTTGCGCTCTCTCTTTGTGTATTTATGTATATATATATTTTTTTTTCTCCTATCTGCATCCTTTTTCATATATTTCATATATCATAATTATTTGTTGCACCTATTCGATTTGCTTCTTCTAATAAGAGGGTCGTGATTTTCATAGAGTTTCGTTTTTGCACCGTGTGTAAAGAGCAATTTATAAGTTATTCGAGCTAATATACCATTTTCTCTTCTCTATGTTATCTTATCCGTTAAATAAAATGCAAAAAAGAAAGAGTAATTTTTACTAAATATAAGCCTGAAAGTTGAGGGCCTTAATAGTTCAAAATAATTACTAAACAAAAAAAAAACAAGTTGTAAATAAGAATATTTTTAACAAACGCAAGTTTTTACGAAATAACAACTAAACAAAAAAAAACGAGGGAGAACAAAAGCGAGTCTGTTATCGGCGTGTCAAATTAACAGACGGTGTTTCGTCATATTGACGAGTATTTAAACAAAAAACTGAGATAATTTTAAGCAACGTATGGCGTAACGAAAGCAAAGAATAAATAGTTACGGTTCAAAAACGTAAAATTAAACAAAACCACACCAGTTAAATAGAGAGTTGACAAAAGGAAAAGCCACACACGAAAAGCGAAGTGCGGGAAAAACAGTATGGTAAACAAAACAAAGCAAGAAAAAAGAAAACCCAAATCTGAAAATAAGCGAAAACAAAACACAAAACAGCAAGAAAACAAGATCCTAAAGGATAGCAGATACAGTGTTTCTCACTTGATAATGCAAAGTTACCTATGATTTTTGCAAACGCTCCATACGAAATCGTATGTAGCGTTTGCAAAAATCATAGGTAACTTTGCATTATCAAGTGAGAAACACTGTAAAACACACACGACACTGTTTTGTTTGTTCGTTCGCAGTAAATCGGACTAGAAATTACGCTACGCTGTCGGAGCAGGAGGGGGAAATAATGCTGTGCGCGATAGTTTGTTGTTTTGAATTCACTGGAGTTGTTAATGACGAAAACTAGGAAACGGGAACTAAGCCAAAAAGAAGTAAAACCTGGTAACACAATATGTTTCGTTTTGGGGTAGCAGCAAAAGCAAAACCACAGCAAGGACACACGACAAAACAACTCGATCGTACATGCGGAACGGATAAACCTAAGTTCCAGCGATGAAGATGCGAGAGAGATGCGACATCAAAATAAGCGTCTGAGATCAAAAACAAAGGAAAGGAGACGGATTTATAAGCACCAGGGCGAGAGGTCCTGTGGTTGATCGATGCAAATGAGCGTACGATGTAAACAATCATTTCGTATGTGTGGTATCGTTCGCAGCCCGAACGAACGGACAGAGATGGATGGATCTTATAGTTTTGATGTATAAAACCGAGATGATACTTGCAAAATGGCGGAACTCAAAACACTGTTACACATACGTACGTACGTGTGTACTAAAAAAATGGAAGTTTGTGTCTGCATGTGTGTGTGTTTGTATATATACATGTTAACGTTTTATAATAAAATATCCAAATAATAATTGCGAAAAATGCGAAACCGGTGTTTGACTTCATTATTGTTACTTAAGTAATTGTTGTTTACCGCAACAAGTGCTGCATCCGTGCAGCTTGCCTTTTTAAAAAACGAACAAAGTGCAGATTTTTGAAACACATATATACTTCAAATCTTGGAGAAGATGGCGGAGCAGCAGCTACACTCCTATCATCTTTTAGACATAGACATCATTGGTTTGAGGCTCTCCTATGTAGGAGAAGCTTACCAATGATCCGCGAGTTGAAGATCAATGAGGCAAACACCAAAATGATGGTGGCACCACCAGCAGGGCCCTGCTAACAAACACTGATTTACGCAAATGGTGACGTACAGATAGGTGATCGCGCACCTTCGAAGTCGTCCAGAACATCACCTCTCTAAGGTCAAAAGTCAGCACCGATAACAAAATAGACGTTGAATTGCGTGCAAGGGCACTGGTTGCCATCCAGTCACACTATAACCTGAGGAAATTTCTCCACTCAAAATACCTGTCGCGACGGACGAAGCTGAGACTGTATAGAACCTTTATAGTCTCATTACTCACATACGCCTCTGAGACATGGACTTTGTCTGACGATACCCTCTTAGCTGCGTTCGAGAGGAAGATGGTCAGAAGGATTTTTGGCCCCGTATGTGTGGAAGGACAATATAGGAGCCGCTACAACGATGAGCTCTATGAGCTGTACGGTGATCTCACCATCAGTGGGCTGGTCATGTTATGAGAATGGCAAACTTGTTCTAATTATTTGAAACAACAAAAAAAAACAAACCTTTCAATTTAACTGCGGTAACAAAATGGGGTTAATATTACCAAACAAACATTGATACTGCCAAGGACGACTACCCTTTTCATTCATTTGGCCGTTCTGTGATGATACGAATTGTTGTGTTGTTAGTATGTGTTTGTTTGGTATATGTTATTATATCGTTTAATTTATTCCATTTCCCTTACGTTAAATACTACCACACAATCCCATTAATTCTTCTCCTAATTTCTAGTTAGCGCTTAAGCACATTACCGTTCTAATGGAATATTATGCAGTCTCTCTCTCTCACACACTATCTCGCGCTACTTTAAAAGATTGGCGTTGTACATATCCCTATGAATAAATCGTAATGGATGCATCAAAACGAATACAAGAGCTGATGTTTCAAGAATGTGACTGTTTTTCTTTACCTTTACTGTACGATTAATGCGATGACAATGGATGGTTATAAGCACTGTTTCAGTGGTGGGTTCAACACGGGGAGGGTAAGGTGTCTCATCGTTTAGCGGGATCTCTCAAAAAAAAAATCACCTCGCCCAAGTGAATTTGTCGTATCAGAGTTCTTGTCATTCAACCAGACTCATCCTCAGATACCAATATACTTCGAAAAGCCTAGGAGGTAATGACCTAGCACCTTAAGGGACTATCATTTAAGGGATTGTGAATACCAAGGGAAGAGACATCATATTCAAATAGACCTTGTCGTCCAAGTCCATCCACCAATATAACTTGCAGTCGAAGAGTTAACATTGTCCAAGAATTATCTACATCCATACTTTCAAAATTAAATCTCTTCGTAATCAAAGAAGCTTTGCCATCCGAAAGACCACATCTAGCAACAGACCTTGTCGTGATAACGGTTGATGCTGTACAACGCCAATCTTTTAAAGTAGCGCGAGATAGTGTGTGTGTGAGAGAGAGAGAGAGACTGCATAATATTCCATTAGAACGGTAATGTGCTTAAGCGCTAACTAGAAATTAGGAGAAAAATTAATAAGATTGTGTAGTAGTATTTAACGTAAGGGAAATGGAATAAATTAAACGATATAATAACATATACCAAACAAACACATACTAACAACACAACAATTCGTATCATCACAGAACGGCCAAATGAATGAAAAGGGTAGTCGTCCTTGGCAGTATCAATGTTTGTTTGGTAATATTAACCCCATTTTGTTACCGCAGTTAAATTGAAAGGTTTGTTTTTTTTTTTTGTTTCAAATAATTAGAACAAGTTTAGTTAAGGATGGGGTCTCCTTTTTCATGTCATTCAAATTCACATTCAGTATTCCTTAAGCCCTCACTTGGAGAAAATAGGAAAACAGGGATTTTATTTGCCCAGCTATTTACAACCTTTACCTACATTTAACAGCTTACTGTACACTTTTCGTCCTATACTGATTGTACAATCTTGTGAATCTTTGTACAATTATTGCGCATAGCAACAAACTGGATCGAGGGGGGATGTGTGAACATTAATTTAATTTTTCTGTGCGATAACTCGGTACAACTTATCGATCCCCTGTGTCTTGTAATAAAAAAATACTACATCAATATGTGTATATACGGTAGATACTCTCTACTGGAGATTGGCTGCGGTCGTACTAGAGACAGCCGCCGTAGCGGAACTGCTGTTGTGATTCATCGATACGTGTATCGCTTGATTAACGAACGTGGTTGTTGTGGAGAGCGTCTGTACAACGGAAGCGCTTGTACGCGAACTGGCGAACGCCACTGGAATGGTTCCGTTTGTGAGTATTGTGTGGCCGTTGGCGATGGGTGCAGTAAGCAGCACAGAAGTGCGAGGTTGTGCTGTCCCGCCCTGATGATGATGATGATGTACCGGGATGGCAGCAGTACCGGCGCCCAAGAGCATGCCGTCTCCGTTAGCACTGTTACCGGTGGCCCCGAAGCCGTTCACCAAATTTTCCTTCAGTGGCAAACTGCCGGTACCTTTTCGGGCCATCAGACGATGCCCGCCGGAGAACTGTGTCTCCTCAGACAAGCTGATCGCCGTTTGGCTACAGTTTGCGTACAGGTACAGCGGGGCAGTAAGCGGCTGTCTTGCTCCGTCTAAGAGTTTACCATTAGCATGCCCTGCCGGTGGTGGAAGCGATTGGTTTAAACGGTACGCGTTTTCACTGAGCATCGAACTGACGAACGATTTCTTAGCGAATGTCGGTACCGGCATTTCTTTGTGCAAGCTGCTGCTGGTGGAATTAAGTTTTTGTGTTGCGGCAGGACGATTTGCATAGAAGCTGGTGTTGGTTAATTCATTCGTATCACTGCCCATACTGTCATCCATTTCTAGCACGATTGTTTCGATAGCGTCAAACTCGTTGTCGGAAGAGGAATTGCTTTCCTGCTGCTGCTGCTGCTGCTGCTGATACGCATCCGTCATTGCCTCGTCGCTTATGTGGATTAGTCGTCCTTCCTCCATATGCAGCTCTTCATCCGAAGAGCAAAGATCGATACTGTCAATAACCATTGCGCTTTCGGCAAGTTCCGCAAGCTCTTTCCGTCGTTGCCGTTCTTGCTGTGCGGCAAGCTCTGCCTCTCGCCTTTGTCGTTCGATTCCGGGCTGGAGTGAAAGTTCCTGCACTTCGGCAGCGGTCAGTCTTTGCAGGTTTACCACACACGGACGGCAACGTTGCAGCAGCGGTTTGTTGTAGAAGAGAAAGTTTTCTATTCGTTGCTTGTTAAAAAATTGGCGCCGAGGGAACTTGTATTGACGCCGGGACGGTTCGCAGGAATCATCTGCTAAGCGTTTGAACGTTACAGGACATCCGTTCGGGCCTAGTTTCACCTTGCCAAATAACCATTTCGGTATCCGTCGATCGTGGATGGTGGTTACGGGCTCCTGTGAACCACCATTCAACAGACCTGGCCTTAATGGATAGCTAATACCTGGCGGAAGAGACGGAGCAATGCAAAAGCGTTCCATGCGTTCGAACCGTTCCAGCAAATAGTCGGGCGTGGTAATGACTTTGGAGCTCTTCACCATGAACAGTCCCAGCGGTGAGGAGAGCGGAATTTGTGCACATTTGGCGAGTGTAACAACCTGTCGTGAACGCCGGGGCAACCGGTGATGCTTTCCTCCGATACTGGTGCTATCTACCGTCGTTCCATTACCTTCCCCCTCGGCGGCATTGTTGCTGCCGGACTTGGGGACAGACGATGAGGATGGAGCCGATTCGATTGCATTTGTACAACGTAGCATAAAATTTTGCGATAGAAACGATACCATCTTTTGTTGTTTTGCTTGTGCACGGGCTGCCGCATCGAGGGGCAGCTGATCATCCAGTACTGTGCCACAAAAGATAACGTCATCGTCATCGCTGGTGTCGGCAAGCTCCGCAATGCTTTGTTCCGTATGGCAGACTTTCTCGTGCTCCTGAAACGTTTTGTAACATAGACACATTATTTATGCTGATGAATGTGTGGGGAAAAAAACGTTATACCGTATTTTCTAACCCTATTCGTCGATTGATGATGCGGTGGTTTTATTTTTGTTAGAGATCCGTACGGCTAGCACAAATATCTTCCGTTTCCGGAATCTTTTACTATCATATACTAATTTAATAGGTGTATCAATAAGTTTTGAAGGTTTTCATACATGCGTCGTTAAGTTATTTTTTTTTTCCTTTAGTAAAATCTGGCAACACTGTTATTTTGAGGTGTCATCATCTTCAGGTTTTGTTGGCCACCCTAGCTGTCATTTCATCAATTAGTAAACAAAGTATTTTCCGCGTGGTTGCATAACGAATACATTCGTTCCAGAAAAAGTGTTTTTGCGGGGAATTCTCCTTCATTACTTTGTGATGAAAACTTCGTCCACCGAGACCCATTGTATAATGAGATAATATTCTCTCGGTCACAATCACGCTTTATCGGAAAGAACGTTTCAAAGGTGGTTTCAACAATTTTAGCAATTTTAGTATGGAAGTCGGAGAACGCTCCGGATGGCTAACAAAATACGAAGATCGATAACTGGAGACAGCACTTGATGAAGACCCGAACCCATACACAGATTCAGCTGGCAAATACGTTTGTGGCTGCTCAGCCAGCCATTTGTCAGCGTTTAAAAGCATTAGGCATGATCCGGAAGACAGGGCATTGGGTGCCACATGAGCTAAAGCCCCGTGACATGGTTACCCGGAACATGCTTCCTTCCTCGACACCCAAGCGGAACATTCATGGCGCCAAGGTAATGGTGTGCATTTGGTGGGACCATCGGGGTGTGGTGTAGCACGAAGTGCTGAAACCAAGCGAAACCATCACGGGTGACGTTTACCGACGACAACTTATGCGTTTGAGTCGCGTATTGAAGGAAAAAAGACTCCAGTATGCGATCAGGCATGACAAAATCATTCTGCTGCACGACAATGCTCGGCCACATGTGGCGGCATGCCCATTCGGGCCTATGAGGCTTGGAGCTCCGGAAAAAAACCCGTCAAAACTAACTTTACACCTAACACTTAAATAGGAACGTTTAAACGCGCTTTGATGTGCCAATTCCTACTTTCTACCGAAATGTAATATGGGCTTCGAAGGACAAACACTTTTTTTTGCTAAAAATTGCTCATTGTGTAAAAACACGGATAATCTTAGTAGTGCGCAAGATAGCTTTAGTAGTGCGCACTGATTAACTACACAAACCAGGTAAATGATAGAGTAATATTTACTTACCACCATCGCACCGTAGGAGTATAGTTCGGCATCACAGTAGTCGCAGAGATAAATATCGAAGCCTGCTGATATGACCATTTCCTCCTGAGCAGCCAAACAACTTTGGGAGTTCGATTGCTTCGGTAGAAGGCACTTGCGACTGTTTATCTTTTGCTCTTGGTCGTAAAGCTGAATAATAACAAAGTAAACCATTACTAATAAGCCACAGCCATCGCTTGTCACACGATCGCCGCAATGCATAATCGTCCTTCCGTACCATATTTTCATTGCGAAATGTAACCAACAGCTTGTTGGTGGAGCGCTCGAACAACGATGTCGTAGAGTTGTAGTTGTTGATGAACCGCAATGCCGTCGGCTGAAACTTGGCCAGATCAGCACAGTACCGTAGTAGGTAGATGTTGTCGTGAGAATCGTAACACGCTACCACGAGCTCCCGCATCTTTAGCAACCAATCCTACAACAAACCAAAACAGAATCCATTAGTATCCATCCCAGAAAGGGATCAGAGATCCCGTGATAAGACGGAGAGGAGAGTCTGACTTACTCCGGTGAACGATTTTGGTCGCTTGAATGGTTTTGTAAATTCTAAATCTTTTGGCCACCACAGTGGTTTGTTAAATTCGGTCATCGTATGGATAGTGACGTTTCCCAGTGAGCACTGTACCATAAAGGGTATAAATCGTTCCAGCTGCGTTTCGGTGATCTTGTCCAGCGACGTTGGGTAGCCGTCCGCGAAAAGGAGCGGCAAGTTGGATACCATATTTTTGCTGCCATCGTCTTCCAGCTCTTCGGTCGTTTGTGGCATCTGCGAACACACAATAAAACGATGATTTATCGTGACGATCGAACAACAACAACAACACACACACGCTCAGCCTAGGTCCTGGCCAGGTGGTCACAGAACAAGGCAGAACGGATATGGCGAAAGGGGGAAGCTACGGTCGCACACACAAGCAAACGTCAACTGAAGAAACTTGCGTTAAAGGAGGCAAATCATTCGAAATGTGTACGAGTAAACACAATAGGCTTAATACCGAGAGGTGGTAGCACACACACGAATAACAATCTTTCCATCACACGAGCAGGAAGTGTC
Organism: Anopheles maculatus; assembly: GCA_002091835.1. NCBI lineage: Eukaryota > Metazoa > Arthropoda > Insecta > Diptera > Culicidae > Anopheles > Anopheles maculatus. The sequence goes on from KZ062214.1 coordinate 169,355, forward strand.
TTTCCTTTGCACCAAGGAGATTGAAGAGCCAGACACGAACGGAAGCATCAAATCACACTCAAGCATCATTCGTCGATCGATCATCTCGCGCCTATCCTTCCATCCTGCGTTTGAGTCGCGTATTGAAGGAAAAAAGACTCCAGTATGCGATCAGGCATGACAAAATCATTCTGCTGCACGACAATGCTCGGCCACATGTGGCGGCATGCCCATTCGGGCCTATGAGGCTTGGAGCTCCGGAAAAAAACCCGTCAAAACTAACTTTACACCTAACACTTAAATAGGAACGTTTAAACGCGCTTTGATGTGCCAATTCCTACTTTCTACCGAAATGTAATATGGGCTTCGAAGGACAAACACTTTTTTTTTGCTAAAAATTGCTCATTGTGTAAAAACACGGATAATCTTAGTAGTGCGCAAGATAGCTTTAGTAGTGCGCACTGATTAACTACACAAACCAGGTAAATGATAGAGTAATATTTACTTACCACCATCGCACCGTAGGAGTATAGTTCGGCATCACAGTAGTCGCAGAGATAAATATCGAAGCCTGCTGATATGACCATTTCCTCCTGAGCAGCCAAACAACTTTGGGAGTTCGATTGCTTCGGTAGAAGGCACTTGCGACTGTTTATCTTTTGCTCTTGGTCGTAAAGCTGAATAATAACAAAGTAAACCATTACTAATAAGCCACAGCCATCGCTTGTCACACGATCGCCGCAATGCATAATCGTCCTTCCGTACCATATTTTCATTGCGAAATGTAACCAACAGCTTGTTGGTGGAGCGCTCGAACAACGATGTCGTAGAGTTGTAGTTGTTGATGAACCGCAATGCCGTCGGCTGAAACTTGGCCAGATCAGCACAGTACCGTAGTAGGTAGATGTTGTCGTGAGAATCGTAACACGCTACCACGAGCTCCCGCATCTTTAGCAACCAATCCTACAACAAACCAAAACAGAATCCATTAGTATCCATCCCAGAAAGGGATCAGAGATCCCGTGATAAGACGGAGAGGAGAGTCTGACTTACTCCGGTGAACGATTTTGGTCGCTTGAATGGTTTTGTAAATTCTAAATCTTTTGGCCACCACAGTGGTTTGTTAAATTCGGTCATCGTATGGATAGTGACGTTTCCCAGTGAGCACTGTACCATAAAGGGTATGAATCGTTCCAGCTGCGTTTCGGTGATCTTGTCCAGCGACGTTGGGTAGCCGTCCGCGAAAAGGAGCGGCAAGTTGGATACCATATTTTTGCTGCCATCGTCTTCCAGCTCTTCGGTCGTTTGTGGCATCTGCGAACACACAATAAAACGATGATTTATCGTGACGATCGAACAACAACAACAACACACACACGCTCAGCCTAGGTCCTGGCCAGGTGGTCACAGAACAAGGCAGAACGGATATGGCGAAAGGGGGAAGCTACGGTCGCACACACAAGCAAACGTCAACTGAAGAAACTTGCGTTAAAGGAGGCAAATCATTCGAAATGTGTACGAGTAAACACAATAGGCTTAATACCGAGAGGTGGTAGCACACACACGAATAACAATCTTTCCATCACACGAGCAGGAAGTGTCTTTCCTTTGCACCAAGGAGATTGAAGAGCCAGACACGAACGGAAGCATCAAATCACACTCAAGCATCATTCGTCGATCGATCATCTCGCGCCTATCCTTCCATCCACAGTTTTTTTTTTTCTTGCAACCTTCAAAAGCTTCGTCGGAACTATAGATTCGGAATGTGCGCCGGAAGATGCCTGTTTTCAGCTTACCTCAGCCACTTTTAAAGCACAGTTCGCGCTCGGTCGATGGTCCGATGATGTCCCAATATTCAGCAGCACCTTTTTATGTACGTTTCCAAATCCTTCACAAGCAGATCTCGCAGTGACGTCTCAGCATCGACGCGAGAAGAATGGGACAGGGACGAGAGAATATCCTCAACGCCCTCTTATTGCTGCTGTTTCGATCAACTTCTTTGAGCGTCCGTCATCGTGCAGCACAGCATCGCTCTCACAACAAGACACACGCACTCGGCAAATTACACAGCAATCACAATCGCTCGGAAGTTATGTACTTTTTGTATTAATGCTTTAACACAGTAATATACTTGAAATGGTTATAATTAACCCAATATTTACGATTCCTTTCGCCCAGTGACAGCATCAGGGAAACGGCTGAAGAGCTTTTTCACCAAACGTCAAACGAAACTCCAATTCACAGGGGTCGTCAGTGTGGCTAACGGTTATTTTAATTATGTGTTCTCTGGGCTATTTCCATGGGTCTTTTGGAAAGTTGAATTTTCTGTCCGTTTTCTGGTTTTCTTACGACCATCAATATGATGAAGACAAACGTATTACAACGCATGACAGCATTTCCTCGAATATCAAAACATACTTCAAACATCAGCAGTAGTTGAACACCCCTGTAACGTATCACAAAAAGATAATGAGCCTGGAAAAAGGAAAAGGAATTTTTCTTGAATTATTGTTGTAGATGATAACGCAATACAAATTTCACAAAATATCCTAAATTGAACAAAAAACATCCATAAAAAAATTTGAAATATTTCACTCGATGCTCGATGGGCCCTTCCCACTGTTAGCAACCATGCGCTTAAGGTCAATATAAGCAAGGTATTCTGTCCAGTTTGATTCACACATGGAAATGTGCAGATATTTTTTAATAAAAATCTAAAATAACTAAAACAAATTGTATTTTTGTGATTTCAGCGACTAGATAGCGATTCAAGGTTTTTGAAAAGATTTCTATAGTCTCTGTGTGGTTCTGTTAAAAAATGTCTTTTTGCCGATGGCAGCGCACTCTATAGGAATTTGTGTACACTAAGTTATTTTGAATTATATTCGTTTCAGTTTCAGTTTCAGAATTATACTCCAGCTACGAGAAGTACCCTTGTAGTACAGGTAAAATCAGTTTGCGTACAAGAAGTACATAAACAATTCTTGTACGATGCTTTACTAGTGTTTTTATTTCACTGTGATAAAGGTACACGTACTGATACTGTATGGCTTTAATTACTTTATTGATGTAGTAGTGTGCGTAGTACATAACATAGTTAAAACAATTAACAAAGATTTGCGTTCAACATCAGATGCTTTCATTTGGTATTGGAAACAATCAACAAACGTCCAACCGACGTCGCGTGCGCCGTTCTGTGTACATCGGTTGTAGATCGCATCCTGATGCCCGTTCTGAGAAGAAAGAAAAATCTCTGTAAAATAACATAATTACCAACAACTACCGATCACTATCCCACACTTACACTCGGGATTCGTTTCACGTGGCACCACCGAAACACGCCGGGAAGCGGATAAGTTTGCCATCCTTCCGAGGGCCCGTATGGCATTGCCTGTTTTCTGTTGGAATCGAAACGATAGTGAAGATAGAATGAGGTACAAAACTGAGCTGAACCGGAAACAGCAATCCCATACCTGCCATTTTCTACGGATGATGAATTTTTTCAACTTATCCGTTCGGATTTGATTAACCCCGACGTTTTCACCGCTCTTGAACGAAAGCCACTCCGACTGGAGACACTGTTGGGCGCTTAGCCGTTCCTCCTGCCGGCCACGGAGCAGCCCCGCAATAAACTCTTTCGCCCCGTCCGACACCAAATCGAACGCTTCATCGTCAAAATCGTATTCAGCGCGTGTGATGTTACTAAACGTATCTACGTCATTATCTCCCATGAACGGTGACAGGCCGGACAGCAGCACATAACAGATCACACCGATACTCCACATGTCCGACTGTACGCTGATCGGTTCGTAGTTGATGATTTCCGGTGCAATAAATTCGGGCGTCCCGAACAGTACTCTCGTAGGGCTGGAGGCACACAGTCGCTGTGCCAATCCGAAGTCAATAATCTTTATCTGTAACGAATGTAAATGTCGTTAAAAAGATTGTTCTATGCTTCGGAACCATTCGCCGACCATCCTCACACCAATGCTCGTACCTCGTGACTTGTTTTAGTGGCACACATAATGTTTTCCGGCTTCAGATCCAGATGCACTATCTGGCGGCTGTGCATATGCTCCACCCCCTGGCAGATCTGACGCACGAAAATGATACAATCCTTCTCGGTGAGCGTGAAATCGTCTGCCACCACACGCTCAAACAGTTCGCCGCCCGAAATGTACTCCACCACCATGATGATCTCTTTCGGCAGCTCGAACGTGGCGAACAGCCGCAACAGCTTCGGATGCTCCAGGCTTTCCATGATGGCCGTCTCCTGCCAGACGCGTTCCTTGTCCTTCATGCGAATGCACTTGACCTTCTTGGCCGCCAGCACAGTACCCGTTTCGCTTTGGCGAGCGATCACCTTGTACACCACGCCGAACCGTCCCTTGCCCACTTCCTTCACCACCTCAAACTGCTCGTCAAAGTCACCGCCCGAAGTAATCGTTACCGTGGGTGATGCCGTCTGCTGATCATGATTGCTTTCCTGTCCCGGCTGATCGCCGTAACCGGGTTCACCGTTGCCAATGTCGCTGCAGAAACTGGCTCCACTAGAAGTGGGACTGGCGGGCACAGCACGGTTCGCTCGCAGCTCCGACGTACCGTTGCTTCGCTTGTCTTCGCTCAGCGTCACCAGATCGCTGGCCGGTGTTGGGTAGCTCGTACCATGCACATTTTCCGCCCGTATTCGAAACCGATAGCATCCGTCCTGCTGCAAACTGTCGATCAGGCAGGAAAATGAGTTCGGTACACGCTTGGCGCAAACCCAACGATCTTCACCATTCTGTTGCATTTCGATCCTACAATTGAAGGACAGGTTAGGTACTGGTTTACCAAGTTTTTTTTTCTGAATTCGATAGGGAACTTACACAAATCCAGTTATGGCACTTCCTCCATCGTACGGAGCAGGATTCCAGGATACGTTCAAAGACGTGTGGCTGACGACGGACGTCGTCGGCTTTCCGGCCGGTGGTTCCGGCGGTGACTCAACGCGCAAACACATCGACAGCTCCGTTTCGGGACAGGTTTTGTCGAGCTGGATGCTATATTTGCCACCCTGAGCCGGTTCAATGTTTGTCAGTAGAAGGCGGGTGCGACCCGGTAGATTGCTCGTGGTCACATTGCTATCGGTGATGGTTCGGCCCTTGAATGAAAGTGATAACGAAGCTTGCATATTAATGCTACGGTATTTATCATCGTCGTATATCATTATCGGCAAAATGTGTACAACTGATAAGAGAACTACATTAAATATGTGTATAGAGCATAGTGTGAGAAAATAGCACAATGGACCTATTAGCCAGAATTGTTGAACTATTAAAGATGTGTTAACGATTCCTGGGATACCCGATCTTTTCGCAATTGATTGTTGAACTATAAGAAAATTCTTTAATTCAGCTTTTTTTTGCATTGAGATAGTAAGAAACCGACATTTCAGTCTTTGAACATCATTGTCACCATTGACCTATGCCACAGTTAGGTCCCAAATGATAGAGGAGTAGCTGGACAACATAGACAATAATCTTCGAAAGAATTATTAATCAAAACTGACCATGGAAGAATTGCAAGTGACAATCGAATTTAGCCTCAGCTCATTGAGCCAAGTGATATCTCCAATATCTTCGAAGTTTGACTCCGACTCCGAAGAACCGAAGTTTGACTCCTATTGAAGACTCCTGTGACCTGCTGCCTCGAGATCTTCGTCAGCAGCAATCCTTAAAAATTCTTGAGTAAACCGTACTACCGACACTTGGTAGACTTGATTCCTGTCCGCTATCTGTAACTGGTTTGTTTCTTTTTTTCGCCCTCCAAAAACCGGTACATTTTTTAATGCACACATTTGCCTTCATAAATATGCAAATTGATCCACACAAGTGACATGCGCCAGACAAAAATAAACAAGCAAAAAAAACTGTACAAGAAAGCAACTGTAATTGCGTGTTTTTGCTTTGCCCCAAACGCTGCGTTCTAGCCGCGTTAGGGAGGCGTCACGCCAGTGGGTTTTGTTTATATTGCGCAATGAAAACCTACTACCATTACGCCCTTCGGGTGCGTGTATGGCTGAGATTAAGATTAGGCGATTAACAGAGGTAGAAACATGGCGTTAGAATACTAATCGGATAGCTTCATATTCCGGTCCACCGATACGATGTGATATGGGCGAGTATCGAGCCGAGTTTGGTCATGGTTGAGGACCGCCTCTAACTTCCTGGACCTAATTTCACCCTCCGCTAGCTAGATGATAGTACGAGAATCACTGCCCAAACTTACCGATCGTTTCCAGCGCAAATCGGACGGTGGCTGACCCTGGTAGCAGGCTTCAATGATCACGTCATCACCCTGCAGTACTACCTCATCCTGCAGGCAGTGAAGAAACCGCAGCTTCTGTCCCACCATACTGTGCCGTTCGATTTCCTTTCGCTCCAAGGCACCGACGTACGCTTTGGGCAGTACGCACAGATCCGCGTACGCGCACAGCTGCCCCTGAGGATCGGTAGTCGTCGATGGGATGCAACACTTCACCTCACCACTTTGCCGGTACGCCGTGTTGAATATTCGCAAAATGTTTCCACCATCATCGCGTGACTCCATCTGCAAAACAAGCGAGACACAAAGACGGTTTCGTTATGCAAAAGGGAACTTCCTCTCTCGGAGTGTATGTATGAACCGTACCGAAAATCCTTTGGTACCGCTAGTGATTTCCAATCCCCGGACGTACCACCGGAGCCGTATGTCCGGCGGATGTACACACGCATAAAACTCCACGTTATCACCCTCGAGGGCGATCTGTGCGAGCGGGAAGCGCACAAAGCGGACCGGCAGTCGATGATCACAGTCCATCGGTGGCTGTTGCTGGTCTAGCTCGAGCACGTCCAGATAGCAGCTTGATGTGAGGTGCTGCTGCTTCCCCATTTCAATCACACACTCGTACAGTCCCGCATCGTCCAGGAATGGGTCTTTAATTCGTAATCCAAACTTACCATTACCGTGATCGATGTAGCTGGTAATCGATGAAAGAAACAGATTAAACAACTTGTCTAGGTGTCTAGGAAACACACGCCCGTGGTACTCACGCGAAATCGGACGAATCCTTGACGGGGCGTCCATTTTTCTTCCACGAACATTTCACCAGCTCGCAACACTGTAGCTCCAGGCTTAGTTCCACTTCCGTGCCCTCGGTAATGGTGATCACTTTCGGCAGTTCGCGCACAATTCGCGACAGTTTGTCGATCGGGACGGACCACTTCGGGTCCTGCACGTCTATTTCCGCGGACATCACCTTCATGCAGCCATCGATCGTTTCCAGCACGCAGGTGTACGTACCCGAGTCGCTCGCCTTTGCCTTTTCCAGCACCAGCGAAAGGTTCCGCTGGCTGACGCTTTTGTGAAAGATACGGCCATCCTCGAGCTCGCGGCCATTGTGAAAGCATCGTACGGTCGGTATCGATGGTGCGTAGTACTCCGCATTCAGGATGATGTACTCACCGACCAGGGGCGAATAGTCGTTGATGTGACGATAAATTCGTATGCTACTGATCGCCGGCTGACTGTTCCGCTTCACCCGATTGATTGTGCGAATTTTCTCGAGCACCAGCAGCTCGATCGACCGTTCTACCCGGCCACTCTCGTTCTCGATTACCAGCTGATACTGGCCAGCATCCTTAGGCTGAACGTTCTGGATCTTCATCGTGCACAGTGAACCCTTGCTCTGGATCGCAACGGTGCGTGACGGAACGAGCGGAGTACCGTTCCGCTGCCAGGACATACGCGGCGTCGGATAGCCTTCAATAATGCACTGAAATATGGCCGTCTCGTACTCGTACACTTCGAGCTTCTGTGGCACGTAGATAAACTTAAGCGGCACGACGGCACCGGCTTGTTCGCTGGTCCCTTTGGCGCTGGCAAGCGCCGGCTGATTCACCGCTCTGCTAGCCATTTCTCTCGTAGGTCCTACAGGATTGATTGAATGTGAACCACCATGTGAAGTAGTCAGAAGACGTCAGAATCTGTTCGAATGTGTCGTCATCAGTCGCTTTTGTCACGGCAGCACTTCTACACCCCTTAAAAGACGTGTTTAAAATATGCTCATTAATATGCTTTGCTGATTCACCACGAATTTATCTGTCTGTTTGGGCTTCGATGATGACATCTAGCACAGTCGATCGGTGCCTCCATATTTGCATCGCCATTATACGTTTATCGCGTAGCTTGTGTGAGGCCCGCGTTGCCTTGTTTAGGTACATTGTACCGTACCGTACCAGCAGTACCTACATGATGTCCATGAACGTGCCAACACTTTGGTGACATTCAACCCCTATCCCCTTTTTCTTTGCACCACGCCGCCTTCATCTCACGGAAGAAGGTCGTACTTTATGGAACTGGCGCGTTACCATGGCGTACCCGCAAGAGATCATGTCCCAGGGTTAAAGAAACGATCATGGTCCTGGCTGGCGGTAGAAGACACATCCGAGTGTCATGTCTGCGTGTCATGCATGTACAATGACATTCTCTTTTTTGGAATAAAATCTCTCATGCCAATGTCAGCGTGCGTATGTTGTGAAATAAATTTTAAAGATTGCTGATGCTGATGTGCTGATAAAGCGAATTCATCGTGAAGTGGAGAAGACCGTTTTTGGAACTGTTAGGGGTCAAAAGAGTACGAGGTAACTGGTGTAGGATCGTTTCAATTTTGAATCAATAGTGGTTACGATTCGGCTGCAGCATCCGTTTGCTAACCCGAAGCCACCGGAATCAAATCTCAATCGTACTCTACCTCCTGTACAACGGAGCTATAAGTTATTTAAGTCAAGGATGCTGTAGTGCCACAGAAATTCTTTAACGTTTAAAAAAACAAACTTAATTACAATAAATCCATCCGACATAGCTTTTTCACGAAACGATGCGCGAGACACCTCCCTGAACGTCCCATTCGCAAGACTACTTCTATATAAAGAAGTTATCTTTGGCTTGTGCAACGGAATGGCTTTAGCAAAACTTCACATTTCGCGCCGCACAACAATGGAATTCCAAATATGTTAACGCTCACACACGCACACACCCTCCAACGGGCCTTGTGTGGCGTGCGATGAGACAAGATAAAAGTAATCGCGAATTTAATGGTCGTTTTCGTGGACGTACATGGAAACTGGCCACTGGCAAATGGCAGTGGGAATGAGCAATCTTGTGGACAGTCTTGTCAGCTACAGACATCCAAGCATAGGCCACAAGCGGGTAAGAATATTCACTGCACTAGCACTTTAATAGATGCGACTAATAATTAACAACACACTGCAAAGAGGATCACTCTCGATAGAAATCGTTCATCTCATTAGCGCATCACACAACAGACTCAACAGCTGTACAACTGTTGGGGGGGAATATTGCAAGCATTTTGCGCAACACGATCGACTCGAGCGCACCATTACTCATCGCCTTAGCGTGTGCGACCTTCGTCTGTGGGGCGACTGCAGCCGGTAGCACATGACTGCGAACCACTTTTTGTGGCGCTAGCTTCCGTGGGCTAGTAGTCACCCGTTATGCATGCGCCATCGTTACTTCCCAGCTGATGTGTAGAGTGTGGGCGACCCGAGCGATCGTACGCATTCCAGCGGTGGAATTCTTCGCTTACGGCACAGTTTCGTGACTTGCGGTGGCACTGCAGTCGCTGAGCGTTTGTTGCACCGGATGACGGATGTGCAATGAAATCTTACTCACTTCCTCTCTCCTTTACGCCCCACCTCCACTCACATTGAAGTCCAGATTCGATCGTTTGTGCGTTGTGTGCGATCGTTAAGCGACGATCGTTGTTTTTATGCCCAGGAAAGGGAATAATCAAAGGCAACCCAGTGAAAGCGCCACGATGTGTCAAGGTGTGGGTGTGGGTGTGAGAAAGGTAAGGGAGATGGAGAGCAAGAAGAAGGGGAGAGTAAAATGCTGTACAAAAAAGAAAAACCACAACAAATACACTACACTGTAGCACACAGCTCGAGCCTGGATGCCTGTACGACAGCGGAGGAACTCCAGATGGCAATCAAAGATCAATACAACGTGGATGTGGCATTGCGTGACATCAGCTTGCGCATGTTCCACAACGGGTTGCAAAGCGCTCGAATGAAGGTGTCTTCACGCGCAGCGAACGGCATCATCGGTAAACGCCTGCTGGTGGGCCTGTGCTCGGTGCTCCTGTGGGAGCGGAGGAGTAGTAGTCACCCGTTATGCATGCGCCATCGTTACTTCCCAGCTGATGTGTAGAGTGTGGGCGACCCGAGCGATCGTACGCATTCCAGCGGTGGAATTCTTCGCTTACGGCACAGTTTCGTGACTTGCGGTGGCACTGCAGTCGCTGAGCGTTTGTTGCACCGGATGACGGATGTGCAATGAAATCTTACTCACTTCCTCTCTCCTTTACGCCCCACCTCCACTCACATTGAAGTCCAGATTCGATCGTTTGTGCGTTGTGTGCGATCGTTAAGCGACGATCGTTGTTTTTATGCCCAGGAAAGGGAATAATCAAAGGCAACCCAGTGAAAGCGCCACGATGTGTCAAGGTGTGGGTGTGGGTGTGAGGAAGGTAAGGGAGATGGAGAGCAAGAAGAAGGGGAGAGTAAAATGCTGTACAAAAAAGAAAAACCACAACAAATACACTACACTGTAGCACACAAACACATTCGATCCCTTTTTTTTGTTAGCGTTTGCTTGTGTCCCCGTCGTTTGAGTTGCAGCACACACATGCTAACCCATAAAGGGGTTGACGTATTTGTTTGCGTATTTACGATCATCCACGATCGTCACTCCCGTGCACACCCACTACGCCCGGACATCGAAGTTGCGAGCCTTCGCGAGGCTCCAGCGCACTGTATGTGTGTTCGTTCCACCAAACCGCGCAACACAATACCCGCAGAATCGGCGGCACAATGTCGCTGGAATGGGAAAAATAACCTTGCGTAAACCACATACACACACGCACACACACAGACACTTTGGCGAACGGTCGCGGTTGCCCTTCTTGCGTCCATTGGCCGTTACGACGCTTCCCCTGGAAACCTCTCGCAACCAAAGGTCACACAAGCCCGCGGTTAGCGTAAGGCTGCGCGGCAGGCTTATGCGTCTATCCCACGGATGCTCAACTTCCGGAAGTCACTCCGAACCGTACCGGATCACTCGTTTACATTCGCACCGATCGAACTGTACCGCTAAACGGACCATTTGGAAGCTGCAAGCCACCGTAAACGAGCGTTTTTGTAACAGATTGTCGCGTTTGTCGTCTGAAAAGCCTTGTCGGAAAGCGCCGTTGCCCAACACAACATAAGCACAGCCGCACACACACACACAGACACACACATCCACATGGGCTTAAAATTGGCGTATCTGTGTACGCGCCCTTGCTCATATTTTTTCGTTGGTTTGCAGCCGTCCTCGCGGCTCTTCTCGCCGGGTGTTCTTCGTCGGCGGCTAAAACATCTTGCCCGCGCACACTGGATACTTGCCTGCCAAGGTGCTAATTAGAGTCGGGCCGCAGATCTTGCGAATGGCAGAACAAACCAAAACCGATCGATGCGCAAACTGTGCGCCCGCCTGCTTGGTGGAAATCGGCAGCAGTCTAGTGCGCTGCGCACTGCACTTCACTGGCGAACTTCGCACGACACACAATGCGGCTGCACCATCTGGCAGGTCGGTCGAGATGCTGCGCGACGATCTTGCTCTCGATCTCGATGCGCGACATCTAATCGATCGAAATTGACAGCGAGAGGGAGCCTGGCACGATAAGGCGAGCGTGCAAGGGAAACAGAGAACGAGTTTGTGTCCCTGTGTGTGTGTCTGTGAGCAGGTAACGCGAGACGTGGCTCTGGTGCCAAAATGTGGTGCTCCACAGCATCTGACAGCGCGTGGATGCCCTAATCGATCAAAGCAGCCTGCCGAGATGCTCTCTGCTTTCTGCTCACTCTTGTCCAGCTTATCCACCAAACCTGTCCATACAATCCAAATTCGTTTTCGCTCTCTCTCTCTCTCTCGTCTCCAGCGACCGATCACTGTTGTACCGATATCACATTATCAATTGATGCACTCGATCTAATTCGCAGCATCCGGTTTCGCCAACCGGCCACTGAATGTTTTGCAAATTGGTTTCAGGGTCGCTCTCAAAACTGCAGCGCAATTAGAACCATTCCGGTTGATCGATTTTAATCAACAGCTAATCATTCAACCTCCGTATGCGAATGCGTACCCCGCTCATCCACATCCCACCATATCGCAAACCAACCCTTCCGTGCCCGAGCCTTTGCTCATGCAACACCGCAACACCTCGTACCAAGTGTGTGACACCTACCAATCAGCAGGCAAATAATTTACGCACTTCGCTACACTATTCGCTAATCACGCTACGGTCAGCAACGTACCGTACCTAGAACCGGCAATTTTCGACACCTCACGATCGTGCACCCTCGTGTGCCTTCGAATCGACGACCGGCTGTAGAAAAAAGGCGATCCACAAATGGTCCGCGCGAAAAAGTTCGCGTTGCACGCACACGCTGCTACGACCTTCTAGTGGCGGGTGCCCTAATGGCTCGCTTGTGTTGTGATCGCACTTTTCGCGGGACACTTCTCCGGTTTCCTGTACCGAACGGTCCTGCTCTCACAGCTTCACAACGCGACACATTCGAAAACGGCGGCGGCACAGACTGCTGGTTACGTACCGAATGGCGCACGGTTGTGTTGTCACAGCGGCTGGGCATTCAGCTTCGACGACCGACACGATCGGTGGACGCGCTACGAATGTCTGCTCCCAAACTCCGCAGGCGCCACATTTGCGGTGAGCACAACGGCGTGAAATGCACACGCACACACTGCCAAGGCTGGGAGGGCTGTATAGATTTCTCGGGCTGTGGTATAAGGGCGCACTGCCCTGTGTGTGCGCACACATTGTCGGTGGTTGTGGGTGAACACTACGCCACAACGCCGCGAGCACATCGATCGCACATCTTGGCTTATGCGGGCGATCTTTTGGGGGGAGGGCGAACGAACAGAAGGTCGCCCCAATTTACTCCGTAGAGGAAATACAAGAAAATTCAATTTCACGTTCAAGCACAATACCTATTCCAACACTATTCCGACGACTCATGCAGACTGCTCTGTTGCTTGAGGTGATTTTCTCACGCCCCAACACACAGTACCACCATTATAGCCTGATCCAGCTTTAGTAGGCCGGATGAAAGCGAAACGGTCCATGCGACCATCTGCCACAGTTTGGATGTGGATGTGTTGAAGGACGTTGTTTTCTTTCACGAACAGACTGGCGCTTCCATCGGCTATCTGCTGGGAGGGGGGGATGGCGGGGTGGCGAGGGACTGTTGCTCCAAACAAAACCTGTTAAATGCCACGGGTTTGCGAAGCCAGCATCCGTCTGACTCACTAAGTCACTTTCGTTTCGAATGTTTATCTCTCCTACAAAACTCCTTTCATGGAATGAAAAGATTGTATCATTGGCGCAAAACCACAACCCACCAAACCACCCATCCGATTCATCCGATGGTCACCACCTACCTCCGGACTCCGGTCCCGCACAGTTCGTGGTTCGTTTACTGGCTCGGGAACATTGGCAATGCATCTGTTGGACGGGTTGGTGGTAATATACGAGGGCAAAACAGAACCGAATGCAAATGCAGCTAAAGGGAAGTGTTAATGGCGTCGGAAAGCTAATGAACAGGAAAGCGAGCACAGAATGGGAAGTCGCAGGTTTTATGGTTCATTTATTTGGTAATGTTATAGTTTTGGCCATCACTGTCTTCCCGATCGGTGCGGCAGTTCGGTGTACATTATGCGTGTGAACGTTAATGAATCGAAGGTTAAGCGAATGCGCAGGTTAGAGAAGATCGGGCTGAAGAACACTAGGCCATGTGTGTTATCGAAGCAGATATCAGAGAACCTTTTATTTAATAAACTGAAGCGTAAATACGTATGTATTAATGCACGCACTTACATTAAATGATAGTAGGGAGAGTGAAGATAAAACACACCAAATGTAATAATCTAATCTAATTAAATCTTATTTTATCTAATCGGAATCACTGAACGGATATCTTTATGGATAAGATTTATGATAGACATTTAATAATAAGAAAAGTAAGCTGAACTTGAAATACATTTTACAAAGAAATATATTGATTAATTTATTATTTTTAGCCTTTTGTAACGTTAAAAGACTAGTTTGTGGTACCAACAGAGAGAGAGAGGCTTGTGAGCTGTTTTGGCGCTGCTTAAAGGTGCTGAGAATTTAGTTGCGGCTTATCTACCTAAATAAGTAGAGCAATTGCTTTAAAAAAATAACAAATTGAGATAATTGGAGCTTTAATACAAAAATGCATAACTTCGTTTTGTCTAAGTCAAAAGATGGAATCTAATTCCTTCGCTTCATTTACTTGCCCATTCTCTGTCCTTCAATTTTTTAATTATCTATCTCCCGGGGTCAAAGTATACTGTGAAACTGCAAGTTAAATATTTTTCTATAACAAGGGTTCGTTCGAGTAAACGTTCGTAAAATAACTTCAACGATGGAATGCTAAATTTTGCTTATTATTATAAAATAAGATATTTTTCCATCTACCGATGCTCACACCTCAATGTTATAGTTACCTTGGCAATCAATCTCACCACGCGCATACACTCACCACACCACACATTC
>KZ062215.1:0-63791 GCA_002091835.1 Anopheles maculatus
ATTCCCCTGAACAATGCGCCTTCGGATTTCGTTGCTTACGGTGTTATCCGAAGTTACGATCGTTCCAAGGTAGCAAAACTCCTCTTCTACCTCGAGTTCGTCGCCGTCAACTAATACTCTGCTTCCGAGTCGTGCTCTATCACGGTCAGAGCCTCCGGCAAGCAGGCACCTTGTCTTCGTCGCATTGATCATCAATCCAATCCTATCGGCCTCCCGTTTCAGTCGGGTGTACGCTTCGCACACCGCCGCAGATGTTCGCCCGATGATATCGATGTCATCCGCGAAGCCAAGGAATTGGAGAGACCGGGTGAAAATCGTGCCCCGGATGTCGAAGCCCGCGCTTCGCATGACACCTTCCAGAGCGATGTTGAACAGCAAACAGGAGAGTCCGTCCCCTTGCCTCAGTCCCCTGTGAGATTCGAACGATTCCGACAGCATGTTCGACACTCTCACCTTGCACTGCACACCGTCCATTGTAGCCCTCAACAGCCGTACCAGTTTCGCAGGGAAACCGTACTGCCGCATGATGTTCCATAGCTCGGTACGATCTATGGTGTCGTAGGCTGCCTTGAAGTCGATGAACAGGTGGTGCGTGGGTAACTGGTGCTCCCGGCACTTCTGGAGGATCGGCCGTAGAGTGAAGATTTGGTCGGTAGTGGATTTCCCTCCAACAAATCCAGCTTGGTAGCTCCCGACGAAATCTGTAGCAAGGGGCGCAAGTATTCGCAGGAAGAGTATTCGGGACAGGATCTTGTAGGCAGCATTCAGGACTGTGATGGCTCGGAAGTTAGCACAGTCCAGTCTGTCGCCCTTTTTGTACACTGGGTGAATAACACCCAGTTTCCAGTCGTCCGGTAGTTCTTCCTGGTCCCATATCCTAACAATCAGCCGATGCATAATCGCGGCAAGCCTCTCCGGGCCCATCTTGAATAGTTCTGCCACCAGCCCATCACTGCCAGCTGATTTGTTGCATTTCAGCTGTCTGATAGCACTGATGACTTCATCCAAGGTTGGCGGGGGCACTTCGGCATTATCATGCTGGCTGTTGTAGTGTTGCTCTCCTCTGCTTTCTGCGCCTGGTCCGTATTCTCCTGTATCCGCTCCGTTTGTTGAAGTAGCACTTCCACCTATCGATCACCTCTCGCTCGTCCGACAGGATATCTCCCTCCGCGTTGCGGCACATGGCGATCATGGGAGTAAAATTCCCTTCTGAATAACGAATGGTTAGCATAACGACTGGAGTACTGAAACGGGATTACCAATAGAAATAGAAACAGGTTTCCTAGTACACCTTGTCAAGTAGTGAACCAGTGTCAAAAGCTAGCATTAGAAGCACCGGCTAAGCCTAAACAAGATCTTACAAGGTAAACGCTACTACTATGCCACCAGGCTGCCACAGTCGAATACAGTTTAATTTTAATTCCATGAAATGTGTGATGACCAAGCAAACCTAAGGTATTGTTCTACATTTGTCCACTGGTCACAGGTATTTATCAGTGGGCTGATACATGCAAAAAAGACTATACATGTTGGAAGAGTTACTGGTCGAGCAAAATGCTTTTATTGAATAAATACTAGTTGGTGGTTGGGAAGAACGAAACATAATCAAAACGGTAACTGTACACGTTAATTCAAATATGCTATGACTAATAATAACGATAATCAAGATGAAAAGGCTAACGAACCAATAATAACGCTTTATTCTGTGCAAGGCAATCGAAACCTAAACCATTAATATTCCTAGCCGCACGGTTCCACAGCCCGTGCGTACGTACACTCTTTGCAAACTTTACTTTTTATCGCTTACCCCTAACTAAGCTCACATCTATCGTCCCGCAGTCGCGTAACACCGAAGCAACGTTCAATTACATCGCGGCGTACCGGATGCTGGCGGGATGTGCTCTATGCACCGGCAATCTCCTGCCCGAGCAGCGACAGTTGCTTCAGGAACTGTTTGGCATTCGTTAGCGTTGAGGCACCGTAAATGATGCGCCGAATGCTGTTGGTGCTTTGCTTCGATTTTATAAAATCGACCAAATTTTGGTATTCGATATAATTGCCACCACCGACCACGAACACGATGGCGTCCTGGAATGGGGCACGATTTTTCGGCACCACATCGCTACCCTTGAGCAGTTTCGGATCGAGGTATAGGTAGTCATCCACCTCCGAACCGCCCGACCGGCACTCCATCAGCTGTTCGGTGATTTTTGTGACGGGAAGATTCTGAAAGACACAACCGTTTGTTTACCGTTTATGCTCTGCAATGGCCAGCTAGGTGGTGCTACATACGTGTCTTTTAACTACTAAATTCTTTACACCTTCCATCACGAACGACGAACCTTGCGATACAAGCTTCGAAAACATGGAAACCGTTTTCGTGCCACTTCCTTCGTATTGGTTCGAGTTTGTGAGAGTGCTCTTCATGATGCTCCTAAAATAAAGACGCAAAATGTAGATAAACTTTGCTATGGATACCGTATTTCCATACGAACCTCCATCGCTGGATGTACGGCAATGGGGACAAATCACAGCCACACTCCTTCAACGTTTCTTCAAGGCGCTTGAATTCCGCATCGGTCACGTTACTGCAGATGTAGAAGATGATAAACAGGCGCATCTTATCCTCCGGCAGACCAAACTCCGGATCCTTCAGCAATTCAATCAGCGCACGATCGAGCGCCTGCTTTGACATTATTTTCTCTTCCAACTCAAAGAACGAATCTAACCGGCGTGCTTTGATGTAGTTGAGAATGGAAGTCGCAATCTTGGTGTGCATATCGATTAGGCGCTTCTTTTCCAGCAGCTGGGGCAGCGAGTTTACGGCGCTCGTTAGTTTGGCCGTGTTATCGTTCACCATCGAAAATGCGACATCCGACTCCCCATCGATACCCATCGTCGTTTTGAGCTTTTTAATCTCTTCCTCCGACGACCGGTACTGTTCGAGCTCTTCCTGTATAGCTTCGGCGACCGTCGGAAACGGGCTGCCTTTGTGTGTGCACCAGAACCGATCACGCGAGTCTAGGTCGCAAGCTTTCATTTTTGGTTTGGCGCCCGTCGCACCGTACAATGAAATGTGTGATGACCAAGCAAACCTAAGGTATTGTTCTACATTTGTCCACTGGTCACAGGTATTTATCAGCGGGCTGATACATGCAAAAAAGACTATACATGTTGGAAGAGTTACTGGTCGAGCGAAATGCTTTTATTGAATAAATACTAGTTGGTGGTTGGGAAGAACGAAACAAAATCAAAACGGTACTGTACACGTTCATTCAAATATGCTATGCCTGATAATAACGATAATCAAGATGAAAAGGCTAACGAACCAATAATAACGCTTTATTCTGTGCAAGGCAATCGAAACCTAAACCATTAATATTCCTAGCCGCACGGTTCCACAGCCCGTGCGTACGTACACTCTTTGCAAACTTTACTTTTTATCGCTTACCCCTAACTAAGCTCACATCTATCGTCCCGCAGTCGCGTAACACCGAAGCAACGTTCAATTACATCGCGGCGTACCGGATGCTGGCGGGATGTGCTCTATGCACCGGCAATCTCCTGCCCGAGCAGCGACAGTTGCTTCAGGAACTGTTTGGCATTCGTTAGCGTTGAGGCACCGTAAATGATGCGCCGAATGCTGTTGGTGCTTTGCTTCGATTTTATAAAATCGACCAAATTTTGGTATTCGATATAATTGCCACCACCGACCACAAACACGATGGCGTCCTGGAATGGGGCACGATTTTTCGGCACCACATCGCTGCCCTTGAGCAGTTTCGGGTCGAGGTATAGGTAGTCGTCCACCTCCGAACCGCCCGACCGGCACTCCATCAGCTGTTCGGTGATTTTTGTGACGGGAAGATTCTGAAAGACACAACCGTTTGTTTACCGTGTATGCTCTGCAATGGCCAGCTAGGTGGTGCTACATACGTGTCTTTTAACTACTAAATTCTTTACACCTTCCATCACGAACGACGAACCTTGCGATACAAGCTTCGAAAACATGGAAACCGTTTTCGTGCCACTTCCTTCGTATTGGTTCGAGTTTGTGAGAGTGCTCTTCATGATGCTCCTAAAATAAAGACGCAAAATGTAGATAAACTTTGCTATGGATACCGTATTTCCATACGAACCTCCATCGCTGGATGTACGGCAATGGGGACAAATCACAGCCACACTCCTTCAACGTTTCTTCAAGGCGCTTGAATTCCGCATCGGTCACGTTACTGCAGATGTAGTAGATGATAAACAGGCGCATCTTATCCTCCGGCAGACCAAACTGCGGATCTTTCAGCAACTCTATCAGCGCACGATCGAGCGCCTGCTTTGACATTATTTTCTCTTCCAACTCAAAGAACGAATCTAACCGGCGTGCTTTGATGTAGTTGAGAATGGAAGTCGCAATCTTGGTGTGCATATCGATTAGGCGCTTCTTTTCCAGCAGCTGGGGCAGCGAGTTTACGGCGCTCGTTAGTTTGGCCGTGTTATCGTTCACCATCGAAAATGCGACATCCGACTCCCCATCGATACCCATCGTCGTTTTGAGCTTTTTAATCTCTTCCTCCGACGACCGGTACTGTTCGAGCTCTTCCTGTATAGCTTCGGCGACCGTCGGAAACGGGCTGCCTTTGTGTGTGCACCAGAACCGATCACGCGAGTCTAGGTCGCAAGCTTTCATTTTTGGTTTGGCGCCCGTCGCACCGTACTGCGCCTGTTGGTCCGCCGACGGATCTTCTTCCACCACCACACGATTCAGCGCCAGCTCCAGCACGTCGTGAGCCAACGCCTGGTAGGTCCAGGTATGATGCAACGGTGTCGCCATGTCGATACTTCGATCCAGCAGCACCAGCAGTGGTCGCTGGAAGCTAAATGCCCCGGTCTGTGTTGCGTCCATGTGAAACAAATTGTTCCGTGCGTCCCACAGATTTTCACGCAGCTTTTTCTCCAGCTTGCGGGCCACCATTTCGGCGGCACTGTTTTTCGGACACCTTATGATCGGTACGGTTCCGAGCGTTACGAACACAGCGAACAAACTGTCCACAATGCTATCCATAATGTTTTCCATTTCTGCGTCCTGTGTATTGGCACGATTAATGGCTGAAATGTGAAGCAAAGCACCATTTAGCTAGAGCACATGGCGTGAGAAAAGCGACAGGGAAACACGTACCGTAATACGACAATGCGTCACTATTTTGGTGCTTCAGCACAAACATATCGTCCTCCAAGGTAATAAAGTTCAAGTACTGGTCGTACACTTTGTGAATGTTTGCCACACACCCTGCCTGCAGTGCTGCGGCCGCAAGATCTTCCAGCTTCTGCCGGGAGATGGGCGCAATGAAGTTAAGGTGATACACATCGTACAGTCCGTTCTGGAAATCTTGCGCTATGCGGCCCAGATTTTCTTCGGTTGCGGCACAGAAATAGATGGCCGGCACATCCGGAATGGAATCGCGATCGGAATGCAGTTGACTGGAAAAGAAAACACACACAACATCCGTTCAATCGAAGGTACTGACGAGCAAAGGTATGATTGCGCTCATTATTTACATATGCAGCGTAATACCCATCTCACGCAGCTCACGGATGGATATCAGCGGAGAAATAATGTCTTGTCCGGCCCGATCGTATATCAACAGTTTCCATACCGGTTCGGCAGATATTGCTTTCGATATGGGTTGATTGAGATTTAGCATTTGCTTGATAGCATCTGAAACACAAAACATAGGAAGTGTTCGTGTTTAGGTGGATGTTAACCTGCACTGTTATTCAGCAAACTTACTTATCTGACGATCTTTAAGGGACGCCATTGTAGCAAAGGCTAAAATTTATCGTAAATTTGTTTTGAAACAACGAACTAATAAATGTGTAATTCAATCACAAAAACCACCCTTTCGCTACGAATCGAGTGACGTTGACAATATATAGGTATTTTTTTTTTAGTTATGTACTCGTCATCGGCTAACAACTGTCAAACTGCGACAACGTAAACAAACTGCCGCACGGCACCAACCATTCAGTTATGCTGCATGGGCATGGGTGTTTTTTAAAGTGACCGTTATAGTGGAAAGTAACAGTTTCGTTGTTTCAATAGCTACAATATTGCAAAATAGCATCCAAAACTGTTGATTTTTTTGCTCAACTTGATTTTTCATAAACAATATCATAAAGAATCCACATGGACCTTATTGAAGGCTTCAATATCTCGGTTATCCTTATGAATAAAATGATAAAATATGTTTAGTGTGATATCAACGTTATAGAACAGTTTTTTTTTATTGCTAAAAAAACAATCATGCTGTTTTCGATACAACTTCGCTATATTTCAAATGAATGTTGTTGTTCAATCTCATCCTTTCCAAATAACATTTATTCGCGCAGATACGACCAGATCGAACACAGGTGTTAAAAGGATTTGGTTGTCCAATATGTTTCCGTCTTACATAAATAACCTAATTATCGTTGCTATACAAAACACCATCCAAGGTGAATGTAAAAGATGCGTTCTTCCGGCACCATTACCATCGCTCATACATCGAATACCTTCGTGCCGTATAACAAACCGTACCTGATCGGGATAGCGGCAATCGTTTTCGTTACACAGCACATTCGAACTTTCCAACCGTACGGTGTAGTACAATGATCGGCACGCATGATCCAACACACCATCACACGGACGGGTATGATTGAACCAAAGGCTTTCCGCACCGGGACCCGTTGTTTGGCAGTTATCGGGTGCAACTCGATGGTTGCGCCCTTCGCACACGGTGAACTCACCGTAATCGGTGTTCATGAACTGTACACGAACGTTCTCGCTATTGCGCAGGAACAGCTGTCCCAACCGGTACCGTAATTCAACACCCGGCGATAGATACTGTTCGTATTCTTCGCGAATTACAGTCGCACGCCAAAAGTCACGGTTACTGTCCGTGTGACAATTGGGCGCGATTAACCGCTGGGGAATGCTTCGTAACATTTGCGGAAGATCGCTCGCAAAACCTGCGATCGATGTTTGTGAGGTCTCGATGATGTGATAATGCTCGTCCACCGATCGGCTGTGCGTTGTTCCAGTCTGCAATAGGTTCGGAAAGAAAACACCGAGTTGCTTTAACCTATACTGCGATGCGTTAAGCTTAGTCGAACCACTTACAAAATTAGTTAACTGTCGGAATGTGGCTCCGTCGTTAGTGACAAAGCCGAAATAAAGATCGGGAAACTGCTCGAACGATCCACGCAGCATACGACGGGCGCTTTCAAAGTCCGCGTTGGCTATACGATGGGATTGAGCGAATACCAGCACGACGGGCGCATTAGAACCGACTGTAAAATTCGATCGCTCTTCGTCCATCTGTGTAGCAAGCGTGCTAACGATCGAGGCAAAGCTTCTAGAGAGCGAAAGCTGCCGCGGAACTGAAACGAATATGGTAATTACATAAATATCTGTCCGTCCCTAACTGTCCCTTTACTTACACGATCCTTGAAAGCGTAGCAGGTGCTCGAACACGGTAGAAATACTGTACGTCTTGTTTACCATATATTCGCCAGTGGAACCGTGTACAACGGACAGAGACGATCCGTAGCTAGAGACGTCGATTAAATCCACCAGATATCTAAAACGAGAAGCATATTTGTTTTGCTCAATTCGTCAGCAGACGAGCCCAATAGATTTGGTGGCAAAAGAAAGATACACTACGATATTAGCTGCAGATTGCGATACTCATCTCGGGAACCGTCCAACACGACCGTAAGATCCACATTTGGTTTCACGGCAAACCTACCAGACTCTGTGTTCACCGACGGACAGTCGGACACCGTGTCTAGCAACAGATTAGCTTGATCTATAAACTTATCGACCGTCGCATTGCAGATGTTCTGCATCAAACGCTCTTCTACGATCACACTTGCCGTCGTGTATTGCAACAGTTCCACAAACTTGTACGTTTCCTGCTTAAGTTTGTCCGTTTCGATGGAGCGCAGTATGTCTTTCCGCTGACAAGCACGGGTCACATCCACTGATTGCTTTTGGGTCACTTCTTCTTCTTCGGTCTCTTCCCCATCAAACACGGCATGGAATCGTGTCCCGCCTGCTGCTTTTGCATTAAACTTTGCACGCTCACCGTTCGGATTCACCGATTCACGTACTTCCTCTGCAGATCGTAGAGCTCCCAGCGAATGTGCACGCTTTGGAGGTCTAGCGTGGCCCGGCCCAATGCGTCTACGCTGGGAGATCGTTTCGATGGCAGTCACGGGAATGCCACGATCGCTGTAGAACATTTCGATCACCTGCGAGAGCCGCAAACGGCGCAAACGTTTGTACAGTTGGGGTGTTTGCTGGGCCAGAAAGAACCCATCGATACCGGCCAATATTTCACTGTCCGTCATTTCCCACCGTCCGGCGTGGGTTTCGCTCAGGTAATGAGCGCGCGGGAAGTACGTATCGTTCCAGCTGCCAGCCAGCCCAATCACCACATCCCTCATAAGCGATGGTCCTTGGTATAGGCACACCTCGGCAAGATCGCCCGCCAATCCGGCCGCGTACATGTTATCGATCGATTCGAGCGAAGCAAACAGCTTGTCCAATTGCTGCCGTGTGTCAACCTTGTCCATGGTTTCTAGATTTTCGTATGGATTTTTCTTCCGATAGGCTGTCACGAACTCGCTGATCAGTACGTTCTGGGGCTGGAGCCCGGCTGCAATCGACATGATAACTACGCCCGGAGCAATCGTACCGTAGTCGGTGGTGTGGCAGATTCCTCGCTCGAGTGGACAGCGGGATAATGGACGCGAGAATGTGGTCTGATTGGTGTTGCTTTTCTGCGCTCTGGAAAAGATGAGGAATAAAATTTTAATCGAAATCTAGGCAATGTTTTTTTGTGTATGAACTAGTTACTTGTTTTGTGTGATCCAAGGTGCCTGCGCATTGCCATCGTTGCTCATCAGTGTAAGCGGACAGGTAATCCGTTCGTCATCGCGCTGGAACGGTTCAACGGAACTGCTCAACATTCGGTGCAGATTGCAGATTTCGAACGGTGTTAGAAAGGCTTCAAAATCGATTCGACCCGGTACATTCGATACCAGCTGCCGTTGGAGTGCGTACTTCGGTACCATTATGCCACGCGGACTGTGCGGAGTGACCCATTCGGTTTCGGCCATACCCGGAACCTTCTCAATGCCATCGACGCGTAGCCTGGGAGATATAACATTACACAAAATTCCAAATTTTATAATGGAGTAGCATGTTTCATCTGGTACGAAAGGGACGGTAAGGAACATATAGTGGAGTTGACTAGTGCAAAGCCGAGGACATCGCTGCAATATCGAAGGAGTAGTGGAACAACAAATGTCGCATCGCAAGCAATCGACAGCTAAATATGGATCTTGGTCGACAGGGAGCAGATCACCGAGAAGTAATCCAGGAATGTCATGACTTAGCGCAGAACAAATCCTTCACATAGCATGATCTGGAGATGACCCGAGCCCCAAGTATGTCCTTCTCGAGCAACACTCTGCCCTCCTAGATTTGATGACTATGGAGTCAAAGTAACTGGTTTGAGCCTGCTCGAGTGTATCCAAAAGGATGATTAAAAGAAGTTCGGTGATGGATAAATGTAATGACACAAGGATCGTTAAAAAAGGTTCACAGTCATAAGTAGAGAACGAAGGATAGAACATAGACATAGGGCAAAATACAGAATGTATGTACATGGTAGAACAACAATAACATCGTTGATACACAAGACAAATAGCAACTGACTAAGGACGCATAGTATAACATACGAAAACAATTTACCGGTGAATGATTTCAGCACTTAGCATACGCATATCTAGCGTGGTAGGATTATGACGTTCAATTTTTCGTATCAGCTCGAGTAGATATGGTAGC
This sequence comes from Anopheles maculatus, assembly GCA_002091835.1. Taxonomy (NCBI): domain Eukaryota; kingdom Metazoa; phylum Arthropoda; class Insecta; order Diptera; family Culicidae; genus Anopheles; species Anopheles maculatus. The sequence continues at coordinate 9,887 of KZ062215.1, forward strand.
GTATGCGGTGGTCCCGGAAGCGTACCATTGCCGCGATAGCAGTGTATAAGTTCGTCGGGAATGTTGTAGTTTCCTGTGGCAATTTTCACAAACCCTAGGAAGAAACCAGATACAGATATTTAAATCATTCCTTATTAACCTTATACGTGCCTCACAGTTTTTGTTTTGTTTTTAACTTACCCACTAATATCAATGAGGCTAATAATAGACCTACACTGAAGGCGTGTACTTGACGTTCCATCCCGTGTGCGTATGGCCAGGGGTTTGCCTCATTTAAACACGCAATGTAACAACACACGAACTGGTCTTATCTCACTCAGTCTAAACACTTTTTTGTTATCCGTGCTTTGTTTAGTAGGTGCGGTTTTGATGACTAACTACTTGTGTCTGTGTCAAAGGCATCTAAGGCACGGCTCGCATGTATTAAAATATGAAGCTCACTTTATTTCTTGCACCAAAAGTATGTTAAGCCGTTTGTGGAACGATTTTATGCTGTGGTTTACACTTCACATTAAACACTCGCTTACACAACCTCGAAAGATCACACACATATGTTGAACGGAACACGTAAGGATTTCGTAATTACACAATTATGTTATGTAGAACACAACTATAAAAAACTATAGTTGATTTTTTTTATTTAAAACGAATCATATTGAAAAAAAATCTTCTTAGTCTTTTTTAACTTTTAAAATTGGATTGGATCTTCACACGTGAACGGCTAAAAAAGCACTGAATGAATGCGTATGCTGGTACAAATAGCTCTTATCAAGTGTCTTCTATAGCTTTACTTATCTGATAAGCGATATGTATCTCATGATAGGAAAGGTCATATATTGAGCGTCGCATTGCAACAGGTGTGTATGTGTGGTGCCAGCTACATTCAACTAACTACTGCTTCTTTTTCTCATGAATCATGAGAACCACCACTTAGGTGTTTTGGCCTGATCCAAAAGTAATCTTCCGAGCAAACATCCCTCTGGTGTCTTAAATCTCCTGTTTCGATATGGACGACACTTGAAAGAACTGTACTAGCTGAGTGGTACGGTGTCAATATCCTAACATGACCAGTCCACCAATGCCGAGTGAGTGTATTCGCTGCAGTTGTTTTCCATGAAGTGTCTCTTCCGCGTATTAGTGTCTTTTCACACAACCGTAGTAGCTGTTGTGGGAACGCAGCCTTAGTGGCCTAACGGACGCAGCCAGCTCCTCGACGTCCACCATTATGTCAACTCTCCATGAACGATCGTGGTTGTGTGCTGAGCGAAGGACGATACCGACTTGATAGTTGATAGTCGTTCAAGGGTTACGGCCGTTCCACCACTATACGTGTTGTCCGTCCGTATTCATGTATAGTCTCTTTGTGCACGATAGAGGAATAAATAGATGTTAAAACCACAACAGTAGCATTGCAGTTAATCTTCCACATCATCAAAACACAATGAATGGAGTGTTTTAAGGATACTGAAGATACAATGAAATATCCTTGCGGGCGTTATCAAAAGATTCCAACGCCATAGTTCATGTCTCGTATCCCAACACGTACCTCAACTGTTGTTGATGATGGCTTAAAACCTTGTCTATCTAGGGTTTTCTAAGTAAGCACAGCTGACGGTGGTGCCATAATTGTTTACGGCCTTTCCTTTCTTCAATATCCAACCCGAGGGTTGCTGGTGCTTTGCTAGATCGATGAGTAAGTTGCAGTGGCACAGGGATGTCTGCAGTCAGGATCAGAAGAAAAAATTAATATCACATTTAGAAGATGATCCCCGAAAATTATTCCTCCAAATATCGCCTCTCAAGCCCTCGATGGTAGGAAAACGATTACAATCCTTGGAGGTAGACTTCAAAGGAAGCTTGATGCGCCGCGAAGTTTGTTAAGTGTGACCCATTCCAACGATAATTAAATTTAGCACTTAATTGTCATCAATAGAGTTGCAAAATAGAAAGAAAAAAAAACAAATCGACAGTGCAATTGTGTTTTTTTACACCAAATTATATTTTTGTAAACTTGTTTATCTTCTTCAGCTTTCTCGTCCATATTTGCCATTTTGCAAAACTTGCACTACAATTGTGTGTTGTTGTTAGTGAATTTTTGTTTTGTTTCAGTTGCTTTATTTTGCTCGCTTCTTCTATTTCAATAGTAGACGACCTCTTCTGTTCTTCTTCACGCTAGTTTATTTATTCTGGTGACGTGACTACTTTACCCTGGTTTGCACAATCATCAGCATCCCTGTGTGTACGTGTATCCTTGGATGTATTTTTGTGCGTAACGTGTTGATCACCGACCATCGTTTAAAATGCCACCAATTTCCGCGCACTTGGACATATAAAACTAATTATGCGTTAAAATATATCATCTAACTGTGTGTTCAAAAAGACATTCAATGGGATGGATTTTTCAAACAAGGTGACGCTCTATGTACGTGTTAAACCACTCATAATGCGCTGTGTTTGTGTGTATGTGCTTATTAGGTTATCGTCCTAAATCAATCGAATCCCATCGTTAAGCTTTCTTGACAATGGATCTCACCGTTCTTCTGTCTGTTACTCTTCTCTGTTTCGCTGCTAGAATCAACTTGGTATGCGGTTTAGTAATGTTAATTAGTGTATTTATTTCATTTAACGTTGCAATTGTTTCGATTGTTATATTCAGAGCTTTCTCCCTCCAACACGTCCCTTCCCTTTCCATGTGTTCCACTTTATCACTTTATACTAATCATTCGATTCCATATCCATTCAATACCACATCGGCATTGCTGTGGATAGCGGCCAGTTCCATGTACATTCCCATTTAATTGTTTAATTAACGGATTGTTTCACCCTTTTACGGATCTTGCTTTACATGTAGGGTGGTGTGTACGTTTATACTACTGGTAGGTGGTACAAATATGTATGGGTGAAGGTTTGGAACGGTGGTCTCTTTACACCGAGTGTTCATATAAACATTCATTGGTTTCTTTGCTGCTTTGAGTTGGATTTCTGTAACGTATTTCATCGGAAAAAAAATCGGAAAATTAAACGAAACCAAACTATTCGTTGAAAGAATGCATGCATCGTGCAGGTAGGACCGGATACACATTAATGGTGATGGACTTATATCTCTCTGCCTGTTGACCCAACAACGTCAACCATTTTTGCTCCTGTTTACCGACGCTGGACAGCTTTCGTCCAGCATATTCCAGCTAGGCAAGAGGATAATAATGTTGTGCTGACATGTGCCACGGACATATCAAGATGAAATCTAGTTATTTTTACATTTAATATTTGTCTAGACCCTTTATTATTTGTGCTAAATTTCCTACCGAGAAATAGTCTCAATAATAAAAATGGAAACACATAAAAATCCACCGTCGCTGTTGCATTATTAGTATAAATATGTTTTGTCTTCCCTATGCATTAGCGACGTTCCGTACCAATTCCAGTAAGCCGACCCCATTGCTTTTCTGTTAAAATTAAAAACACAAGCCTAAACTCCAATCACACAGTTACAACTGCCCGCACGTGCAATAGATTAATGCATTCCATCTGCAATCAATCGCAAACCTTAACGCAACCATCATAAAAACTGTTTACTGCTGCTTCTCAAGCGTGTGTACGTGTGCACACACATAAGACGACGGCATATTCTTGTATATGGCGCTTGCGTCTTTTTTGTGACCGAAAACTATTCGTAAGTATTGTCATTCGGTTAAAAATGCAAAAAGGTACACAATTTGTTAATGCAGTGGTTTTGTTTTTCCCCCGCTATCGCTTCGTATTTGATGATTTGCTAGAACATTGTACTGACGCATATTGTTTCAACACCCAATAATGCTGCACGAACAAGGTGGGATGTTGCTTCTTTTTTTTGCATCCACCACAATACTTTCAGGTGTTGGAAAATTCACATTATATTTGGAAAATACATTATATTAGAGAGAAAAAAACTGTTAACCACGCGCAGTACCGATTTAACAATACATCCGTTCCTCACGTCGAAACAAAATAAAGTGAATAAACCTTTAGTGATGCTAATAATTGTATGAACGGTGGTTCACTATTGCAAATGTTAGTACCTAAAACGCTCTGGTTTAGTAATTTCAGAGCAGGCTTTTCTCCTCCATTTAACGCTTTAAACCATCGAAACAATTCGATTGTATAGCAAAAGGGAACGAGATACACTCGGTTGTTACAAGGTAATCTACACATTACACCATTCAACCCATTTTTCTCGCTTTCCATCTCTCTCTCTCTCTCTCCCTCGCCGTGGGGGGAAATTACAATCCACCAAACACTGACAGTAAACATTTAAACTGTTATTTTTTGTAGATATTTTCGTGTGCCTGTGTTTTTGTTTGTTTGTATTTTATTCACGCCTTCCTGTTCGGATATCTATCGATGCAAAAGGGTACACATGACACGACTGTGTTTGTGAATAACATTTAAAACTTTGTTTTCTGCTGGACACTTTTAATGTTGTGTTGTACCACTACCAAGTAACGTTGACATTGACAAGCGCAACCATCAAGACCGGAACCCGGGCAAAGACAACGAAATAAACAAAAAAAAAAACGAAAAATTAACACCAACCAGCGGCCGTGTAACATAGTTTTATCCTATACATTTAAAGACCAAAGGATACATCAACTTGCGCCCTATTACTATTAAATCATTTTTCTCACCTTTCATCGTCCACTTAATGCCACTTAGAAATTGTTGTCCCACCAATTGGAATTGTACAATGTGTTGTGATTACGATCACATGAAAAATTTACTTTAAATATTGTGTTTGGTAAATGTGGTGTGTGTGTGTGTGTGTCGGTGAGTGTATACAATTATAAACGATTATTTCTCACCGTATAAGTCTTCTCTTCTGCATCGGACAGAAGTACAGGCTACAGGAGTTCACACTTCATCCCAATCGTTTCGATCAGTCCAAGGCAAGCGAAAAGTTTTATAAAATCGATCACGTTGCAAAACAGACAGCAGCTTCAGAGTATGGTCACTCATCTTGCTTTGTTCAGCCTACGTTCGTTTAGAACATTACCCAATTATCGGAAAGCGGAACAAAACCCTTTCGATTCCTGTTTGAACAGTCGTGGAAACGCAATAAATAAAGACATAAATCACGCACCTTACTGATTGCATACATTGCGCGCACTTCACAAACGACAGATACCAAAAATGAATAGCTTTTGGAATGGATTAGCTTATAACATTTCGCTACAAGGTACGAGGATGTGTTCCGATGCGTGTGCGAGGTCCCTTTTTCGCTCTTGCTGAAAAAAAAACGGATACACAGGTGAGCTAGATCGTTCTGACGTGTTACCGAAGCGCACGAACCAGAAACACACGGATCGTGTATGGTTTTGCTTACACATTAAAGCTACTTTTATCGTTTTCTCTTCGTGATTCCATCCCGACACAACGCGGCTGACTTTACGGTACCGTGGGTGCGGTATTATAGAGCTTACTTAGGGGTGTGTGTTGTTTATTTCGTAGTACATCTCTTACATCCAAGTTCTAACCTAGCTTGGTTTCCAATAAATACTTGCTCTTTGCTGTTGTGCGTTTATTACTACAACGAACTAGAGATATATCGGTTTGCATTCTATTAAAATAAAGTTATACGCTGACAGTAATGTTTGCTCGAAACCATCCACACTAATGCGCAAAACAAGCTTGCGGGTGAGCAAATGTGTAACATAAAATGAAACAAAAAACCAACAACGTTGCATATATTATTACATAGATTCTGTTTTTGACCCTGTTTCTCGTGGGGTTTGTGTGTGTGCGCTGTGCATCTAGATATATTCAAAACGAACCGTTCGCCAATAAAACAAACCTTTCGCCACATTTTTTTTTTTTCGTTTGATTTGCCATTCGAGAAACATTCTAAATAATTACTGCGCTTCAATTCAAACCACTGTTCGTATGAAATAAAAGCACACGTTCACAAACAATGACTATTTGCGCGATTTGTTATATGCGCGTGTTGTGCTTTCTCCACCTTCGCTGCCTGTTTGCACAGTCGTTATGTTTTAGTAATTCTTCTCCATCACCACAATAAATGCAAAAGAGGACTTGCTGCTGCACACTATTCAACAGTGACACTTTTGTGTTACTTCTACCGTACGTTACAGAATAGTACAAATGCTTTTCGTTTAGGTCAAGGAGTGTTATTAGATAAAATAATATAATCGACAACTTTACTTCGCATGCAATTCTTCAGAAAAAAAAAAAACGATTCTAATTTGAATAATGTGTTGAAGAACAAGGAAAAACTGCTTGTTTCTGTTTAAAGTGTTTGGTTGGGAAAGAAGAAGAAGAAGAATAAAAAAAGTCCATCAATAGTATCAACATGGCGGCGGCAGTTGAAGTGCTTTCTATATAATTGCTCTATAACTTGCGATTCTGATTGCCCACACTAACGGCTAACTATTTCACCTTACTCCCACCGGAAGATAATGTTTAAACAGGGTGGGTGGGGGGGTGGTGAGGAGGATGAATGGTTTGTTTGTACACAGAACTTGTATTACTCGACCAATAACAGGCAAAAAACGAACGTGGAAGATGATGGCGGATGTAATAGACCGAAGCAGTTGTTCAAGATGCGGTTTGTAAGCAAAACTTGAAAACAGTGGATTTATCTAGCTTTTGAATAGTAGTAGTAGTGGTGGTGTCGGTGTTCTTGTTCCAGAAACCCAATATAGACTGTTGGTCCTTACGTTATGTAGTGACATTCAATCTTTGTTATATGATTTGTTTTTGTTCACCAACCAACCCCCCCTTTGCATCGCGCGCTGTTTATCTAGGAGAGTTTTTTTTTTGTTGAGGAAGAGCTAGACATTCGTTTGAAAACATCAAATATATGGATACTTTGGCGTAGCTTAACTTATCTGTTGGTCGGGGTGTGTTTTTTTTCTTTCTCGTTTCACTAAGATTCGCTAACCAACATTTTTGTGCCTTGACCAAGACGGCCTGTCCGTGTTGACTCTTCCAGCCACGCTGTCGACTGCACGGCTCGTTGATAGCGTTTTTTTTTTGCTGGAACACCACAGAACGCAGGGCACCGGCCATACCCGTCCGCTACGAAATCTCCCGACGAAGCCTTAAGCTTCCGTTTCAGCGCCTTTCAAGCGTAACCGCGCGAAATCCTCAAATATAATATCATCGTCCGGACAGTTGTCGTCGCTAAAATGGTAAATGGAACAGAAGAATAATAACCATTACTAAAAGCGTTTGATGGAAAATTTAATGCAAGCATAAAACGTGTCAACTATATTTTTTATTACAATTTTTGAATAATAAAAGTGTGGCGAAAACATCTTAATAAATACAATCCATACACAATCTCGCTTCGTGTTACCAAACGCTATTCACAGTTTGGGTAATGTCAACGGCAAAAAAAAAGGTCAACTCATACGGTATTCCCACACCTATCAACAGAGGTGCCCTTGAGGGGGAATGCACTAACTTTGCGTCGTTTGTATGTTTTGAGTGTCCAAAAACTGACCAATTTAAACCCTTGTCTACAACTTAACGACGTGGCTGGTGGTTTCCCAGCAGAACTTTCACTCGACTGGATGTTCAAAGTATAAAACGTTGTAAAGAACAACCAACACATTAAAACAATTAAACTTTAAACTTTACATTTGAACAGTATGTTTTAATAAGCTTTAAATTGATAGCCCCCCTAATTTAATACACACATTTATACGGTCGTTGCTTAGACACAAATGTATTTTTTTAGTGCTTTTCTTACCCGTCTAGCTGGATTAGATTTGGACCATCCTCTTTGGAGGCATGTGCGTCACCATTGTTACTGTTGGAGCCTAAATCGTGACCGGCTTGGTACGAGTGCTTACGATCGGCACTATTCACTGTTCGACCGGGCGATCGGTCTCCTATCACGGGTTCATCATCATCCGGCTTCGGGTGCATGAGTATAAACGGCAACTCTGCTACTAAATCACTGCAAAAAACCAATAAACAAATGAAAAAATCGTGAATGTTACAGCACTTCCCATATTAGTATGGTCCAAAATATTTACCCGCCAAGAGGTGTGATGCAAAGTTTAACCTTTACTTTATACTGCACTATAATGCCCAGGTTTTCTCGTTGTGAAGGATCAGCAATTCTGCCGCGACGGAAAAGCGTTCGTTTAAAGGAAACAAAAACTTATTATTAAAGAAAACTGGCCATTGATTAAATAAACGCTCACAGCTCATATAATCCCGCCAAACGAATGAAAAAGTTAAAAGAAATTGTTTAAGCGAAACGGCAAATAACGGGCAAAAACTAATGGAACTAAAACAACTAATAAATATCTAATAATAGGAGCAGCTAAACAGAATTTCTACAGCAAAAGCTAATAACATAAAAGTACGAAATCAATCTCCCACTAAAAACGGGATTTCTTTGCTTGTCATTCGATTTGTTATTCAAATTTTACATGAATGTAAAGCATAAAAGTATCGAACGCTACGTAAATACATAGCTGAACAGTTAGTATTGTGCGTTTAGGTGGAACCGAAAATTCATACAGGTTTAAAGTTCAAAGTTTCAATTAAAATTCACTAATTCAACAAATATATCAAATAAAGAATACAGAATCACAATTCTGTGAATAAATAAAGTAATTAAACTAGCTGTTGATTGACGGAATAATCAAGTGCCAAGAATCATTTCTAACCTATATTTTCCATCCACCAGTGTGCGAGACCTGCGAATAGTTTAAACATTATTAGATAGGAAAGGAAAGCGGTGCAATACATTGGAGGGGAAAGGTTAGATGATGGACAAGAAAAACAAGCCTATGTAAATTGTGTGCTTTAGGATTATAAAAAATATAGTACATGGACAAGAATAATAACCAAATACAATCAACATGCATAAATTATACAACAAAAAAAGAGACACACAACAGTAAACTACATTTACAGCAAACAATTATACAATAAAACAACAGTTTAAAAGGTAAATGACAAAGGAATTCCGTGTTGTGATGTGATAAAATGAACAATAGACAATGTACAAAACTAAAAACTAACAGAGTTTAACATAATGCAACAGAGTTTAATGCATCACTTGAATAAAATATAGAAACTACAATAAAAACTAAAAACAAGCAAGAAAAACAAAAACAAGGCATAATTCATTCACACTGTAAACTGACTGAATGAAGAAGGATGGATGTAGTCAACTAAAATATTGCAACAAAAACCAAGAACACAGAAAACACAAAGAACGGGAAGCAACAGACCTTTCAATTGAATGCTTTCTTAAACAAAACAGTGCAACGAAGAAGACAAAAAAACAGCACAGTGCAAGAAAGTAAGGAAACAAACGCATATTTCACCTAAAGGGAAAGATCAACAAGGATGTAGTACATAAAACCCTTTTCAGGTGAACCAACCAAGTGACAAATAAAAAGAAAAATAAAAGGAAAAAAAGAACACATGAGACGAGAGTAACGGAACGGCACGGCCACGAGCGAGAAGCCACCGATAGGCGGTGGGAAGAGGGTAGGCAAGAAGAAGGAAGAAAGATGGATACGGGGTGGAGAAAGATGTATCAACAAACTTACAGCGTGCTCGAGGCCAGATTGGTGTCCTCGTGCTTCAGCTGCCCGTCAAGTGCCAGGCCCCACTTGTCTTTATTATTGGCCAGCAATGGTGTCAGCGTAAACACTTTCGAAAGCGTGAATCCAGGAGCAACCTGACATCCGTCTCTGATGGTGATGGTGATGATGGCGAAACGCGGAGAGACCGTTAAAACAATGGATCGACGTGGATGGACGACGCGTAACGGGGTGGTGACGCGTGCGTTACAGGATTTGAAGGTTGAGGCGTCATGCCACGGCACGACCGGTTAAAACAGGAAGCAACAGCACCGACAGCCACGATTAAACAAAAGAAGAAGAAGAAAAAGAGTTCCGCGTTTGTTACACGCACACATATTTGAATACGCGGAAAGCGGGCAGGTACGTGTTGCGAACGGATCATGTTCCAATAACATTGTTTGTGCGTTGTTCGTCCAAGAGCGCATCATTATTGTTATCGCACGTGGTATAGAATTGAAACGGGAATGTTATTGTTTCATGCGAGCGAAACCGATGGAGTTGATGCCATAGTAGAAGCATCACAGTTCGAGAGAGAGAGAGAGAGAGAGAGAGAGAGAGAGAAAGAGAAGGAAGGAAAAAGAAGGGGTAAAAGTAGATACAATTAGTTTTCAAACGTTTTGTTCATTTTTCGTGATTCAGGAATACGATTCGGGAAATTCCCAGTTTCCAGCAAAGACCAGGTGTGCACCATCCATGTTCTGCTGTGTTTCATTGTACCATTTGCATATAACGACGATCGATGCCAATCCGGTCGGTATCTCCTCTTGACATTAATCAACTTATACCTGTAATTTCAGTGTTGCACATCCCTTTTCCGTGTATACCAAAAAAAAAAAGCCTGTAAAATTGGACATTACATCCACATCAGCCTTAAATGCAGGCATACAAAATGCAAATCGATTCACTTGCAACTAAAGTTACGAATACGTAAAAAACACATGAATAAATATGTATGAGTCCAACGGTTTACTGTTTAAGTAACAGATAATATGTATGTGTATGTTGTCTTCAATTAAATCGTTAATGTTTATATTTGGCATACTTTTCCTTCGTATTTGCACAAACACAACACCGAACGCAAACATCGCGGCAGGTTAATGTGTGCGCGAAAAACAGTGCATATATCTATTACATGGAGGCGCCCGGTGCCCCACGGTGCTGTGGTACACCGTGAATAGTGTTGTGTGTTTATCATACCGAACCTTTCATCCCACCCGCACAATGCCGGCACAAACGGAGTCGTAAAGGAAACCAGCCCGCTCTCGCATTATTATCCAACCGGCTCGACTGTATTATTATTATCGCCTTCATCAACAATCGGCAGACTGGCGACGGGAGAACGTACGCAAACCCACACACACACACACACACACTAAAAAACAAAATGAATTCGTTTCCCGCACGCGCAACCACTTCTTCGCTACACCGGATCCGGATCGGAAGTTTTGATGGAACGTGGTGTGGTCCGCTTTTCATCGATTTCCTGCCGTCGACAACGTTGCGTAGGTAGAGGGTGGGGTGGTGCTGTTAAGGGTGAATTGGTTAAAAGCACCGAATGCTCGACGGAAACGAAAGCTAATCACTTGCGACACGCACGTAGACAACTCCCTTCTGTCTACTGTTCAATGAAGAACGAAACAAAACCACTCAAGACGTGGCAGCGGTATGCGCTCCGGCATGCCAACGTCCCCTAGTGTCGGTTTTCGCAGGCCAAACATTGCCTACTTTGTACCTGATTTGCTTTTCGGAGGTCAGTATTGTTATACGCCCTAGTGCGGTATGTGTGAGCATGGAGCTCACCTATTTTGGGGATGAGATCATTGGATCGCTTACATCTGTGTTGTTCGTTCTTCCATCGGTACAAGCATGGGAAAGAAAAGCCAACACGAATTAGCTGCTGCGCGGCACGTGTACTGCGTTGGAATACTATCCCGGACAACACTAGACGAGCAGAAAATTCTGCGGGTATTCCACACCACCATTCAATCCGGTTATGGTCGCTCTAGCCGATATGAATGAGTCGCATATCGGAATCGGTATATGGACCAAGAGTTGATTTTGCCAACTACGTACAGCAATCCCGTCCAATCCGTTTCAGGTTGAGGTGCCGGGCATTGGCTTTCATACAAGCTTTCGTCTCTAGCTAAAACCATTTCTGCTGATGTTGTACAAATATTTGAAACAAGCATTCCAACCGGGTACACATACACACCCACAATGCATGCCACACTCTATCATCGTGTATCAGGGGTTCTGCGCAATCAAGAGAATGTTGAAAACTTTATAAACCGTAACCCAACCGAAAGTCATATCTTGGGCTTTTCGCGAAACGATGACACTTTCACCGTATCTTGGGCACTTGTGTTGCACCCGTGCGCCACTGACACTGACTAGAGATGTGCACAATGAGTAAGAGTGAGTGAGTGAGTTTAATCTTGCAAAGGAGTTTATAGTTTCAACTCAGCATAAAATTTTTTTATGACTCTCAATCTTTGCGCTGACTAGTGACTCCTTTTGGCTTCAAACTCAGTCCTTTTGGCTTTAAACTCACTTCTTTTGGCTTCAAACTCACTCCTTATGGCTTCAAACTCACTCCTTTTAGGCGGCACTAGTCGGCGCAGCGAGTGAGAGTGAGTTTGATGCCAAATGGAATGAGTTTGAAGCCAAAAGGAGGGAGTTTGATGCCAAAAGGAGTGAGTTTGAAGCCAAAAGGAGTGAGTCTCTAGTCGTGGCAGAGGGTGAGAGTGAGTTTGAATCCAAAAGGAGTGAGGCACTAGTCGGCGCAGCGAGTGAGAGTGAGTTTGATGCCAAATGGAATGAGTTTGAAGCCAAAAGGAGTGAGTTTGAACTCAAAGGGGTGAGTTTGAAGCCAAAAGGAGTGAGTTTGAAGCCAAAAGGAGTGAGTTTGATGCCAAAAGGAGTGAGTTTGATGCCAAAAGGAGTTACTAGTCGGCGCAGAGAGTGTGAGTGAGTTGAAACGTAGAAAGTAATTGAAGAATAAGTTTAGAGTAATTTTTTTCATGAATCTTTCAAGAGTGAGTCAAAGATTCAAATCCTTGTAACCACTCACTCACTCTGATTCAACTCTCCGAAAAGAGTGATTATTCTCATCTCTAACACTGACGCAAGTTGATGGCTAATGAGAGCAAGGATGTGTTACTACTGTTTACCGAATAAATATAAAGTAGATGAAGAATCGCGTAGCATCATGTGGGGTGGAAATGGTAGTTTACCGCACAGAATATCTTCCAGAACGTTCAATGAACTTTTTTCAACTATTTTACAATACAAATGTAAGAGCATTTACATCCGCTAGACGATCTCGTTGAAACTGATCATTAGTCACAATTAGCACACTGTTGTTGTTAAAAACCACCACCAAATGTTTTGTAATAGTTCCTTTTGTAGGTACTTTAATCATACACGACTTAGCAAAAAATTATCTCTAGTGATTTGCTCTACCAATTTCAAGATATTGTACCCAAAAAAAAAACGTAACGTAGTAATGCAACGAGTAGCACTAGCATTAACTCTAACCGGGATCATGAACATGAAGTCAAGGATTTTAATGTGGAATACGTAATAGTCACCATTATTGACCCGTGATGTTGATATACATTCAGGAGAAGGTGTGAAATGCTGTTATAAGGAATAATGCAAATACAAAGATTAAATTACGGTTGGAGGCAGAAAAAACAAACGACATCGAGCGCTTAGCGAAACACACCTAAACCGCCAAGGGAAGGAGATTTTGTGTATGATTTTGGGCCAAAAGTTGGTTTGGAGTGTTACGTACATTAGGTAGAATGTGTATATACGTGTGTATGGGTGTAACTACAGTAGCTCTAATGTGTGAAAAGGAGGCAACCTAGAATTTCCATTTGCAGCACTCGCAAACATGGTGGGAGGGCGCGAGCGACGAGACACTTTCATTTTCGATTAAATTGTACACTGTTCTGAACCCTACCACTACACCAAAGAAAAAACCAAGCACTTCCCCATATTTCACCGGTAGGTACACCAATAAGGCGGCGACCATTTCGCTTACATCGTGCTGGACGCGAGATTCGTATCCTCGTGCTTCAGTTGGCCGTCCAGGGCAAGGCCGCGTTTATGTTTGTTGTGCTTAAGCAGCGGTTTAATGGTGAACACTTTGGATAGGGTAAAGCCGGGACCGACGCAGTACTCTCTGTGTGGTGAATGGAATGGAAGATAGATTAGATAGGTTGTGCGATATGGGAACCAGCTACGAAATGACCGGGAAGCTTCAAAAGCTACAAAACCTACAGAGTCCTTGTAGTGACAGACTCGCAGACGGATGGACTTGGAATGCAAGTAAATATTTATAGTAGGAATAATATTGATAAAATGACATTTGCAAATCACTCTCGAATGTCTTTTTAAACTTTCTGATCATCTAGCTTAGCTATTTTGCTTTCGCTCGATAACATTCTAACCGATGGGCAATATAGCAGAACCTTTCGATTAGCCCCTTGTGTGTATGGATTTTCTTCATTGTGCGATATAATTGCTGAAGCGGTACAATGCTGCCCGGCTCGGAAGAAACCATTTTACCCGGGCACTAGATTGTATATGTGTGACCTCGAAATGCGGAATGGAAACGATTTTCGATAAAGTTTGCGTTGACCCCGACATTGTTCGTGGGCAATAGCTGTGGCAGGAGCGTTCTCGCGCACAACCGGTGTGAAGCACCACCTTTGTCAATGCGAGCAAACGAAGGCGAACGGAGAAAAGCTATCAACGTACCAACCGGCAGCGCGTTTCGCAGCAAACTCCACCGATGACCAAGCCCCCGGAGCGCGGGGCAGAATAATGGCTGCTTCTTCTACGGTTTCGGTGCCGGTTTATCGATTTTCCGGCAGGCTACAGCAACACACGAGTCTGGTCTGTCTGATTTCCCCGGGTCAGGCGCACTGTGCCGCAGTACGTTTCGCAACGGAAAGGTTTAATTGAAAAATTTAATTGATAATTGTTTTCGGTCCCGGGAAAATTACACCCGCGAACACTTCTAGAGCAGTAAAGTGCTGCGTTAATGGTGTCTTTCGTACCCATGATGTCCATCATGGTCGACGAGTGATACACGACCAGAAAGGATATCTAATCAGGAAGTATTTAAACTTCTTAGAAACTTCCCGTTACCTTCTGTTTTAGAACTATCTGCACACGCAACATTCGTTAGTGTAGCTAGAGAATTTAAACAAACTTGTGTAGAATAAGTATTTCATCTACCGCTGCGTTCCATTCACGTGAAAGCTCGTTTACCGCTAACATCAATCAATCAACGTTCGTAAATTTAAATACTACATCTTAACATACCCTTAGTATCGCGTCTTCCGGGAAGGTAACATCATCAGCATTAAAATCTCCCTAAACGTCAATGCCAATTATCCCGAACCCTTATCGATAAATGTGGCGCGATCCTAGTAGAATGACAAAGAGCAAGTGGTACGAAATATTGCACACCAATCTGGGCAAAATACCATGAAACATGAAAAGCAGCAGAATTCTTTACGACTATCATTAAAAGAGCTTCATTCCGCACGTGCAGGAAAAAAGGTTTCTATTCATAATGTTCGCACCCCCCATTTTTCTTGAGCATTCCGTACTGACCCTATAAACCGTGCGAAACTGCATGCAATCATAAAAAATAAACTATTTCCTGAAACATTCCGCTTATTATCGCGTTGTGTTTAAGAGTGCACTGGACCGGGCATGGTTTCGGGCAATAGCGTTACACAGCATACCGTGCAAAGCGGTAGAGTAGCAGCGTCAACGCATCGTTAGCTCCGAGTAGGGAAATCCCGATTGCTCTCTACCGTCATTGCACCGTGTCACGTCACCAGGAACAAGCACAACACATAAACTATCCGCCGCACAAACGCTTGAACACGGGGACAGATTCGCACGTTAAGTCACTTTCGAATACCCGAGCTCTTGCGTTACACGCTCCATGACAGCGTTGCATTAGGTCCTTCACAGTCTTGAAGGAGCCACCCGTAATCCGTTCCACACGCAGTCAACTTTGGTTCCGGTAACGCGACTGAGCTTTTGCTTTTTGCTTCGCTCTTTATGGGTCCGTTCAGACGCTACTGTAGCGCTTTTATGCTACAGCGCGCGGTGTGAAGCACCAACCTTCCATTTTCCATTTCCGTTGCATGCAAAAAAGAAGACTTGTAGGAGGGGAAACAAAAAAAAAACCCCAAACCCACATACACTCACACATTTCTCGTTCGTACGTATTCAATCCTTCAATTAAACCTGAGTGCTCTTCTGCGTTCGGGATGTTTAAGTAACGTCATAACGGCGACGGCTAAAGGATTGAAAGTTTTCTCAGCCATCGGGCACCAGCACACACACACACACACATGATTACTATCCCCGTCTCGTATTGTCGAACAAGACAAGAAAAGTAAAGAAACGAACGGTTGTTGCTTCTTACCGTTAACCGGTAACGGCGGTAGACCAAGCAGTCAGCCACGATGAACCACACAATCTCTTGATGTGTAATTCTTTTTTCTTTTTGTAATCATCCAGTGTAACACAAGAAAATGAACTACAACTGCAACAGGATGGCACACCGGTCGGTCGTCGAGTGATTGTACAGATTTTGCACGCAAAATCAGATCGGTGCAACGGATTACTTACTCGGACTCCACCTCCGCTACCGTGCACTTGTACTGCGCCGTCGAGAAGAGACAGATATCCGCAAACTGCCGGACCGACACTTTGATTTTTTTCACTGTTTTACTTGAATTATTCGCTATATGTACATTCACCGACAAGCTTTCGCCGTGGTGGTAAAGCTGAAACGATGCAGAACGGAGAAGAGCCAAAATGAAACAGCCGTGAGACAGATGAAAATGAGCTCCATGTGAAATGATGCAACCGCGGTCACGGGTGCGCGCGCTTACCTCCTTATCCAGACTTGCCTCTAGGTGAATTTTATTTGGTTTCAGTATGTACTCTTTGCTAACCTCGATCGATGGCTGCTCGCCAAGCTTCGAGGGTGCGTACATGATTTTCCTTATCGCTAACCGTACCGAGTTCCGTTTGTGCGGTTTGTCCTCCTGCGACTCGCCGACGAAGGCCTTGAGCTCGTAGTCCACGCCGCACGGTTTGCCGGTATCGCCCGGTGCCGGCTGCAGCGACACGGATGCCGGACAGTGTGGCGGCACCTCGAAGTAGAACGGATAGGCGTTCGCGCCCAGCTTCCGTATCAGGCGCTCCTGCAGGCGGGTGAGCGGTCGGTCCGTTTCCAGCGGTGGATAAATCTGCCCGAAAAAGAGAACGCAATGCTTTAAAGTAACATCAACGGCGGTACGGGGGAGCACAAAAACAAGGCAAAAAAGAACGAAAGAGAGCGAGAAACGAAATAATTTATTTTCAATTACGGACCCAGCATGCCAGACGGTCTGCCGGCGGCAAGGTCTCGCCGCAATATCGCGCTGCAGATTGAAAACAACTATGAAGCCTGTTAGTAAATTGTGAAAAGGAACGTTAACACACAATGGATACTTCATTTAACCTGCTTTGTTGAGCAAAACTACAATAGCTTCCTTAACGTTATTTCGCTCCCGGTCGGATTGCTATTTGCTTACGGATGTCCTGCCGGTAGACCGCGGCAACGAATGTTTTCAAGCAGCGGATGAAAAGCGAGTAAATTAATTGGAAAATTTCACCGGCCTTCAGTTCGCGGCGTATTTTGCCGGATGTTTTAGGAAATGGTATTTGGGATGATTATCGTATGTTTAACCTTTAATGCAAAACATTACTTTATAGTAGATCCTTTCAAGCGGATGAAATACTATTACCCTCAATCTTCTCACGGTAGAATTGTTCAGAACTAACGACTATCGGATCATAAAAGTGCAGTTTCAAAAAAAAAAAGCTACACAATGCTTGTTTAGCGGTAAAGCCTATCTTGCCGGGTGGGTCGTAATGGCATAAAATAAGAACACGTATCAAATCACCTCCGAAAATGGGTTCCCATTAAAATAATTCAACCGATATATATATATTTTTTTATTTTTTTCAACCATCCCAACTTCTAACCCACACGGCGCTAACAATACAGTAAAAGGTCAATCTCATTCTTTTTCCCCCGGGTTTTTGTACCATCATCCAGCGCAATAATAAATGGAATGGCGCAAAAAGGATCACGCTGGTAGGCAGAGAAGCAAGAACCCGAGAACACGTCATTATTGGTCATTTCTCGTTGTGCATAACGGCGACAGTTACAGGGCGCGCGAGTTAGCCCTCTGACCACGTGCCATAAACGCACCGGCTGCTCACCGTTTGGCAAGCTATCTAAGCGAAATCAGTTTATATTGCACGATATCTTCGTCATTGTGTTACCATTGCTGGGCGCTGCTCCTTTTGCACCCCTGCAGCGCGCAATGGAAGGTGCCACGAACGGTGGCTTTAATTTACCTTATTTTCGCAGAATAATTATCATTCGTTGCCGCTGCCGATAGCTGTGCGGTAGAGGTTAATGCGTGGCAGTCTGTGGTGGCAAAATTACATTACAATCAAAACAATGCCCGAGCGAATTGCGTAATTAAACCATCGAGCGATAGGGCATTTTTATTTCTCGTAATCTATTTGGGGTGTAGGAGGGTAATTGAATATCCTCCTGCCCGGGATCGTTAATAGAGTGTTTGCTTGACTTGACTGTCACAGGCCGTTTTGTTGTAGGTAAATGTAGCGGCATGAGGTTCTTGGAGAAATACTAGATAACAATTAGTGTTGGGTAAATCTGATTCAGATTCATGAATCTGAATGAATCTTTGAACTGAATGAATGACTCTGAATCTCTATTATAAAGATTCATGAATCCACAAAGATTCATGAATCGTTAAAGATCCATGAATCCCCAAATATTCTTGAATCCTCAAAGATTCATGAATCATCAAAGATTCATGAATCCTCAAAGATTCATGAATCCTCAAAGATACATGAATTTTCAAAAATTCGTGTATTCTCAAAAATTCATCACTTTTGGTGGTGTCAGTGCTCGTCGGATGGTAAAATATGTTCAAATCGTTACTGTTTCTTGTACGTTAACATGGATAAAAGCTTAACAGCAATTCGTTTAACAGATTATCACAAACTTAATCGCTAAGAACTATAATGCCAATTTATAAAACGTCCTTTCATTGAGCACAACCAGAGGTAGATTATGTGATGCGGTACGTTACAAACAATCAGATTTATCTTTTTCAACAACCATTTTTTCATGTACAATACCCAACATCCGTCCATTTGCATCGTTACTACGACATAATAAATCCCTCATAAATTATGAAGTTGTACCACAATAGGTCAAAACTGTGTCGGCGGCAGCATCCACCAAACAGTAGCGAATGTTTGATTTTTTGCCATAAAGCGAACAAAGAAACAGTCAATCATCGAACATTTAGGTTGGTTTTGTCTAAACACGTGCCACAACTTTTGGTCGCTAGTGTGGTACACCACACCATATGAATTCATCCCCATGGCGAATGCGTGCAAGTGCTACGGGGTAAAAGTGTTTGCATCGCTCGACATGCTTAAAACCACATAAACTCCCCCCGGCACCGTTTTGTGGATCAACATCCATTAAGAATATCGCGAAATGTGTGTATCGCACATTCACCCAGCGCCACCGCTAGGTGCGCGCGCGTCGTTGTTCATGCCTCAATTTATTCTCGCCGTTGTTCATCTTAACACGGCACAATGCTCGAACAGCCGGTTTGTGCAAACACTTGCTACTACACACTACTAATGCTTTCGTTCCATTTTGCTAAAGAAACCATAAATTTTGATTATTTTCATGTGCCATTTTTTCGCCTTTTGCACGTGTTTCCCTGTTCGCTATAGTGGCGGATTCCTTTGCTGCGAAGGCGAAGCACATCACGGGCGGCTGTGACAATGGGTACGTGCTGTTATTTATCATACCCAGCTATAGTGTAAATATAATTTAATAAAAACTGAAAGTGTAATGGCGCTTGGCGATCTGCACTGGTACTATATTATTTTACAACTATTCCTTCTACCCTTGACCGTGGTGGTGATACGTATGAGCAAACGCCATATCCCATTAGCAAATAATGTTGAGCATCGAGACGAGAGAGCAAGCCGGAAAAAAACAACCCATCCAGTCTACCATCAAATTAATCTGCACACGAAAACTTTACATTTTGTGCTTCATAAGTAAGTGTTTTCCTTCCGACTTCGGTTTGGGGAAAAGCTACATCGTAAATCAAAATTACATCATTTGTGTTGATGTACCCCGAACGTGCTTCCAGCGTTTCCTTCCTAGGGGGGTAGGGAAGGAGGCGTGGAGGTGGATGCAAGAACAAAAACAAAGAACCGCACATTACTTTCACGTACTCAGGCCTGCGTCGAGGTATAGCCTTCCCTCTGCCGCTTGTTTACGGTTCGTACGTGATGGAGACGCATGGTGCCGCTTGGCGGCAATGACATAGCACACAGCGAATGAGTAAGATTTATTTCATGGATTTTAAACTTGTTGTCGCTGAATGAGACGCTCTCGTTCAAGGAAAGAATTTGTTCGCTCTCTCTCTCTCTCTCTAAGGAATTAAAGGATACACATGTATACTTTTTGTAACTGCAAAACATCAACCCGCTGCGTTTCTTCGTTGGAATGAGCTTACAAAATACGCCATGTCACTACGCTTCGTTAGCAAACGAGCTTGCTTGAATTTTTAAACCCGTGCCACTAAATTCAGCGAAACCGTTTTCTCGTTTCGCTGCCAAAGAACATTGACCTACTGGCTCCATTCATTGAGGAGCAGTGGAATGTCTAAATCGTACCAAACCTTAATTTCATCCCATCAACCGTACACTGGTACAGGATATCCGTACCGTACGCGTTCGATCGCTCTACTCACGTCGCCGGTTCGATTCTTCCAGCGATTAAACGCGCACATGCCCTATACCAACCTGTTCCGATGCGAGATAAAGGTCCTTTCTGAAGGTTAGTCCCAGCACGTCCAGATCCTCACGCCCGTACCGGAAGGCGGCTAGAACGTGTCCAAAAACTTTTCTCTCCTTCACATAATCGGGATCTATCAGCACGACACCATCTACACGTGCGATGTTGTTGGCGCCCGGTAGGCAGTTAGCAGTGGGTTGTGGGTGTGGATACCAGGGCAGCGTTGTTTATTGTTGATTTTGATGAAGATGGTCCAAGTGGTTGTCGTATTCGTGGAAGAGAGAAAAAAGGAATGAAGCGCGTGTTCGGTAAGAGGGGACTTGTTGATTGCGTGGAACTTATTACACGGGTCCGGATCTTGTACCGTGCATGACCACAAAACTAGTTTCAACTTCTAGCTTGATTGGAAGGCTTACCTATCGGGTCCACATGCGTAATGTGGTCGACGAAGTCACGTTTTCCCAAATATACGGTAATTTTGCCATTTGAAGAACTTTTCTTAAATACTCTAAAAATATAGAAAATTACGAAAAACATGTGGATTATTATTTAATTTATTAGTCATAATTAGTCATAATAGTATAATTTTTTTTCTAAACAAATTAAATGCAAAATTATGCCATTATATTGTTGATCTATCTGTTTACAAATGAACAAAATAATTGATATTTAATAAATTGTACATAAGTCTCTATTTTTTTGTTTAGTGTTGTATAAAACACTTAAAATCGCAAGCCACTATTAAAGCCATTTATTTGACCCATTTTTCTTTTACCTTCTTTTTATGGGCCTGTCTTTTTAGACACACTTACCTTGTTGCCTGCTTTTTAGAACTACCCTCGTCAACGTCAGGATCAGGTGACGGTGCGGGTGATCTGGGGGATGATCCTTGTAGATGGGTATTCATTTTGAACCGTTTCTAATTAGAGGCCACTGTGTAGCTTGGTCGAGTCTTAGCTTCTACCGACAATTATCCTTCCGTTTTTCCTGCTTGCAACACACACTTTTCACTTCCGCTATTTTCACACCGCACACGTATCGTATCGTCGCGTCAGCCAACTAAAAGCCGAACCTTGTTAGTTTTCCATGCGGCTCAAATGTTTTGCTAACCACATCGCGAATAAAAACAGAAGCACACAAACACCAGAGGTTAATTGGAATGTAAACATACGCTGGAGGCACCCACACAGCCAACATCGGCGGCAAGAGCCAAATGTTGTCCATACGTATTTCTGGTGGTAGTTTTTTGTATCGCACATTAAAGTATTGAAACCTGATTGAAAATATAAGTACTGGACGTCGTGCGATATTGTGTGTATGTCATGTCATGTGCCATAAATGATATGTATAACAGGAAACATCCAATCGCATACTTTTAATTCACATCACGTTTCAAACCCATCACACGTAAAGAAAACACATAAACTGTACAATGAACATAAGACAAAATGTTGTGTCGCTGAATTGGCTGACGCGTGTTAGAAGAAACAACGATTGCTTTACACTTCGCCGATTTTAACCCTACGCAAACACCATTTACGCAAGCTGTATGCACACTGTACATGCCTAAAACTACCATTTTTACTGACAAACTCTTTCCACTGGCCGCGAGAAAAAAATGGTATCCTACTCACGATGATGCGCCTCCATAAATTCGCCGCCAATGGTGAAAGTTGTTGCTCTCGTTTCACTTCAAGATTTGGAATAAATAACAAAGAGCCAACAGCAAACACACAGCAACGCCGTTGAATAGAACAGCACTTTGCCTTTACGGCAGAGTGATTTTCTTTTCCAGTTTCGTAAGCTATCTCTCAACGCGCAATAACAGCAACAGCATCACAGTAAAACGTTGTATACCGCAGAGCTTAGTTACCGACACCGGCAACGGAAGGTTGGAAGTTGAAGAATTTTCTTTCTCACACTTCCGTGCAAGGTTTTACCACTAAAATTCACCCCAACCGCTCTCGGTAAGGAAAGGAGAAGCAGTTTCTTTTTGTTAAAACTATTTCCTGCATTACATACATTTCTCAAGGAGTGGTCAGTTTTTCCACGCTGTTATTCTGCTTAGTGAAACATTTCTGTCAAAGTACTTAAAATTACACTAGCGACATCATCAAAACCTTTGGAAGCGCTATAAATATCTCCAAAAGTTCCAACAATCTTATTTTTACAACCATCTCTCTTTTCCACGGAGTACTTCGAATTTCCACATCAATCATGGAAATGGAATGTACCAAATCAATGAAAAAATCGAATTTCGATCTGATCGTTTCTATCGCTCCTTCCAATCACCAATACACAAAAATGACACAAAAAACGGTGCGAAAGATGAAACGAAAAATATACGACAAGATTTCCATTTCCTTACAACGAAGGAATTTAACACCTTCCTTCCCGCAAGGAAGTAGCCCGTCTCGTCGATAAATTGCTGGGAAAAGAGCAACATGTTTCATGCTCAATGGCGCACTTGTAGTAGCTCTACCGAATCGATCGATGTGCGTTCGCTTTCGGTTGTTGAAGCGGACATAAAAGAGAGACAATTCTTTCGTACGCCGGGGCGTCACCAATCCATGTTTAAAATATTACAGCCACTGACAGACATCACACTTTTATGACAGTAACATAACAAGCTACTCTCTAAACCTATAATGGATGGATGAAGTTTAAGCACACTTGAGGCAGAAAAAACAAGCGTTTTTTTCCTAACGGCCACCAGATATGGCAAAGCTATCGACCATTTCATCACTTGCCGTATCAATCCTTGCAAAAGAAGCTCGTCAAACCATCACAACCAACAGTTTCACCAGGCTCTATAGCCGATGCATAATACTATCACGTACCGATGTAATTGAATTAATTTTTCCCTTGATCGTACCCGGCTAAGGAAAGGATTTGTGCGATCGTTACTGAATTTGAGCAGTAATTAATTTTCCACCGTTAACCACGCCATTGTTGGTTGGTGGGCGGTGGCTTCTTTGCCGCCCAGTAAAGTAAAGTTGTGCCCCACCCGTTTTGTCTGTCTATCGTGTCCTCGCCAATGGATGGTAGGCCGGTGGGTGACAGGGTCTTTTAACTGAATCTTGCTGATTAAAAGGGTTTTCGTACGAATCCCCAAAATTCCACGAGTGATTAATGAGCCTAAAGCTACTACAGCCTTCGGCATTCTTTCCGGTGGTAGATGCAACCACCGGAGCCTATCCAGCTGCGCTCCGGGCGCTGTTGATGGATTTGCAGCAACCGCTCGTTCAAGTGGACACTTGCGATAAAGCTGCCAGGAGAAGATGATAGACGGCCAACAGTAGACGATGTTTATTTATGTCAGGGATGTCTGGAAAAAAATGAGAAGAGAAAAACATAACTGGCATTAGTGGCTTTATTACAGGAAAATTAAAAACATATATTTCAAATCTTATTAACGTTGGAGATGGTTATATGTACCCGTGGCGGATAAGCTGAGGTGTATTTATCATTTTTATAATGTAGACTAGGATTCCCCCTACTTCAGTAATCAGATGCGGTCAATAACCATAATCTATTGTGCAAATGATTGACTAACATAATATTCAAAGCACTCCTTCTCTAGTACAGTATGTACGGAACAGGATTTAGTTTTATTTATGAAAGTGTTGCAACAAATCACAAAAAATTAATCATTTAAATGGTGGCAGTGGATGACACAAATACAACAAAAATTATGGTGTGTGCAACAACAACAAGAAAAAAGTACAAACGGTGCTTCCATGAGCATGCACATTCATGAATAATTAAACGATTCCAACCAGCCGATAATTTATGCAAGACGCTATTTTTTCTACTTTATTTCGCATCATTTTCCACCGCGTATCTCCTCCTCTGGCTTCAAAACATACACACACACACATAAAAAACCCATCCTTCGAACGATGATAAATTCGTGCGCCAGTTTCACTGAACTATAATCTCACACGTAATCAGGTACCCGGGACAGAACAGAAACACCCAACACCGTGGAAGCGTGGTGTAGTAGTGTATCAAAAACACCGAACAGGAGGAGAGCGCATTGCATGGACTTCCGTACCGGCGCCAGTCGGGCGCATGCAGCAAAAGAAATCCCCAAAGCCATCGCATGTCACGTGTCCTTTTTATCCCTTCACTGTGTGTGCACAGCAGCAGAAGTCAGACAGCGGCTACGGCGGCATCGTTACTGCTATGCTCCGGCTACGGTGCAAATATAAAAGGCGTTTTGTGCAAAAGGATACGATCGTGTGGAGTATCAAATTGAAAAATGAAATGAAAATTTGTGTCATCCACTGCCACCGTTTAAATGTTTAATTTTTTTGGGATTTGTTGCAACACTTTCATAAATAAAACTAAATCCTGTTCCGTACATTCTGTGCTAGAGAAGGAGTGCTTTGAATATTATATTAGTCAATAATTTGCACAATAGATTATGATTATTGACCGCATCTGATTACTGAAGTAGGGGGAATTCTAGTGTACATTATAAAAATGATAAATACACCTCAGCTTATCCGCCACGGGTACATATAACCATCTCCAACGTTAATAAGATTTGAAATATATGTTTTTAATTTTCCTGTAATAAAGCCACTAATGCCAGTTATGTTTTTCTCTTCTCATTTTTTTCCAGACATCCCTGACATATATTTCAAATCTTATTAACGTTGGAGATGGTTATATGTACCCGTGGCGGATAAGCTGAGGTGTATTTATCATTTTTATAATGTAGACTAGGATTCCCCCTACTTCAGTAATCAGATGCGGTCAATAACCATAATCTATTGTGCAAATGATTGACTAACATAATATTCAAAGCACTCCTTCTCTAGTACAGTATGTACGGAACAGGATTTAGTTTTATTTATGAAAGTGTTGCAACAAATCACAAAAAATTAATCATTTAAATGGTGGCAGTGGATGACACAAATACAACAAAAATTATGTGTGCAACAACAACAAGAAAAAAGTACAAACGGTGCTTCCATGAGCATGCACATTCATGAATAATTAAACGATTCCAACCAGCCGATAATTTATGCAAGACGCTATTTTTTCTACTTTATTTCGCATCATTTTCCACCGCGTATCTCCTCCTCTGGCTTCAAAACATACACACACACACATAAAAAACCCATCCTTCGAACGATGATAAATTCGTGCGCCAGTTTCACTGAACTATAATCTCACACGTAATCAGGTACCCGGGACAGAACAGAAACACCCAACACCGTGGAAGCGTGGTGTAGTAGTGTATCAAAAACACCGAACAGGAGGAGAGCGCATTGCATGGACTTCCGTACCGGCGCCAGTCGGGCGCATGCAGCAAAAGAAATCCCCAAAGCCATCGCATGTCACGTGTCCTTTTTATCCCTTCACTGTGTGTGCACAGCAGCAGAAGTCAGACAGCGGCTACGGCGGCATCGTTACTGCTATGCTCCGGCTACGGTGCAAATATAAAAGGCGTTTTGTGCAAAAGGATACGATCGTGTGGAGTATCAAATTGAAAAATGAAATGAAAGCAGCAAAAACCTAAACAAAAATTGAAGGGAACAGAAACGAGCGAGCGAGCCATGCTTGTGCAACCTCGTATAGATAAACACAGCGCGCACACAGTGGCCCTTCTGCAATTGGAGCGCTCAATTTGCAGGTCCTGTCTGTGCCCCCGCTGTTCAACGCGTTCCCTCTCTTTCAACGCTTGATGATTTGATATTTCTCTAATGCTAGTGTTTTCTCCGCTTGATCACTGCGTACGTGAGACCGTTATCCGCTATTCAAAACCACCAAGGGAGGGTGGTGGTTCCTTCCGGAAAATTGTTTTCACTCGAATTACTCCGGTCCCGAGCAATTGAGGTCGGTGTGTCGGACACGATCGAAAAGTGTCGCCATTTACTGCTCCTTTCACGTGCAGCAATACTATATCTAACGCCCACACTACTTTTTTTTACTATTTTACTATCATCCTCTCCCCAGCTGACCCAGATAGTAAAATATCGTCTTACGCGTTTTGCTGGTGCTTTTGCACTGGAGCACAAATAAGAAGATAACTAACCATTCCCACAAATTCCCGCACCCAGAAACCAACTCCGTAAAAAGTGGTTGATATCTTTCGGTTTTTTTTCTCTCTCTCTCATCCTCACTGTTGACGAAGTTTGCACTTTCAAACGGGGAATGCGAGAAGCGATTGTCCTGGTTTTACTTGCCATTTGCCGCAAATGGATTTTCTGCTAGTCCACACGAGCATCATTTATACAATCCTTCCCACGTCGATCGTACAATAACCCTAACCTACATCGTACTGCAGGCACGCTTCAGTACGCTTCTAAAACGGATGCGTAGAAGTGTGTGCGGGTACTACTACTACACCGAACAAAAAGACCGTGTGTGCGGAGACCGAATCTGCTGAGACCGTAAAAAAGGGGAAACGTTGCATCAATTTAACAACGGCACGGAAGGTTGCAGATCGCTTTTGGGGGAGGCGAATTCCGCGAGGAGAATTCTTTTGCGGACAATCATATCCACCAGCACCATAGACGGTGACGTACACATGGCAATCGAGCTGATGGGGAAAAGGAAACACTTTAATCGTAGAGTCTAGAAGGATTTCTTTACATCCTGCAGGGCAATGTGAGCGAAAAAAAACCGTGTTATCAAAACAATGAAGAAACTAAGTCAACAACCATGCCCGTATCCTTGCAGCGAGTGGATGATGAACAGCGGCGAGTGGTGCCATTTTAATATCAGTGTATATCGTGCACATTTTAAAGGATCAACGGATGAAACTTCAATACATTTGCTCTACTCAGTGGTACACGATTGAACTCTGTTTCTCGAGTTTTGTTTCGTTTCAAAATACATTGTTTGCCAACTTTCCTCTATTTGTGCTTTTTCTTCTTCATTATACTTAAACCACAGGAGGTATTTGCCTGATAAGTTTTTTTTCCAAGACCCTTGTTCAACTGTGGCTGAATAGTGTATCCATGTACGGAAAAAAATGCAAATGTATAAAAAGCCTTGCAAGATAAACAAACTCGTAACATTACAACATTCAAAGTGTATATTGAAGTCTAATCTAAGTATAAAATGTTTCAAACGTTCATCGTACAAGTGCTTGATCAATTCGTTCAAACTCACCCAATACTAAATGATTCTTCACACATTTCTAGTAAAGATGTGGGGTAAACATTGAAGTCCACGATATGCTAAAACTCTCGTTAAATGTGATTTACCCTGTGGCAACCAAGATGTTGAAGCTCCTAGTAATTTGCTGACAGTGCTGTTTTGCGTAATTATATCAGAAACCTATTCGTGTGCAAATTTAAAATGGTCAAGGATTATATACGTGATCTTAAAGCTTTTTGACAGACCTAAAGAATACCCGTATTCTTACAAATAATCGCAAAATAAGTAAAAACCCGATAAAAGTTTGCTTATGATAGTGACATTCATTTTCATCTTTAACTTGCGGAAGATGGATCACCAATTAGAACACCGCCACATACAAGCTGCACATGTTTCACATTTTGCTTTATTTCTTGTTTTGTGCATAAAAACAAAACCCAAAACAAATCGCCCTCTAAAGCGCTACTGGTTCAGAGAGTATAGGCGGCGCTACCTGTACATGATACATAACACTATCAAACTCGTGTTTTCGAACCGGTAACTGGATATCGTAGGCCAGGTCCAGCCGTAACTCTACCAGACCAAGAATCAACACGCAACGACCGACGAGACTACAGACGATCTGGAACTGCACACCGGTCGAAAGTGATCATCAGGCGATGGACCGTATCGGTCGCTATATATGGGTGCGCCTTTCCGCAAGTGAGCAAGACGTAGAAGACGGTTAGTAGTAGGGCTAGGGGGTGGCAGACACATATGCACGCACCTTAATCACAAACACATGTACGCATCTGTTGCCCAGGTCACGTTTCCGCAAGGGATCCGCACACAAACCAACTCAACCAAAAACCTCTCAAGCACCATACCAACCCTCGACCTTAGACGGAGCGCCCCGGTACACTCCCATGCAATCAAGTCCAGAAAGATTATGAAACATGCGGACCCATTTGTCCATATGGAGTGTGTGTCCATGTAGAGTGTGTGTACGTGTGTGTGTGTGTGTTCTTTCCCTGAGGGATATTTTCGGGATGCATAGATGGATGGATATGGGAAAATATTTGGAAATGCCGGAATGAACCGTGGGTGTCTCCGGTGAAGGAAAAATTGAACCCAAAGTGGAGCACGTAACTGTCAACAAGACACGACCGACACGATGGTTGAATTCGACACACTCATACAACGCTGTCCAGCACTAAATCGCAAGAGGGTACACCTAGTTCTTGGGATGATGGGAAAAATAAACACACACACACACACATGCACATCAAAAGTATGCCGAAAGCTTGAGCACTTCGTCCTCTCTGGGAAAGTTTGCTGAATGAGATCAAAAGGATGAGCTATGGTTTTAAAAGCAGCGTGTGGTTTTTGCATACGCACCAAAAAAAAAATCACCCTTATCATTTTGTCATTTTTGAACCGTCCACAATAAACAGTTTGTTGGGTCTTTGTACCTCGTGCGTACCCGAAAGGAAATTAATTATTTTTTAGATTCACAAAAAAACCTTTTCTTCGTACACGAATTATTTATTGCCATTTTATGGTACCTACGCAATAAATCATTTCAGAATATTAATATTTCCTCTATGATTGAATCAAATTTAATAAATATGGAAGATATTTTTTTTTTTTGGTTTGACTGAAGACCTTAAATCAATCCTTGCCTGTGGCTGTAAATTTCAAAGAAATTCGATTTCGCAAACATGAACCGTGCTACACGTAGTCACGTTCTCTTCCATCGTCAGAATCAAAGTAAAAAAACAGGAAAACGAAACGAAAGCTAAGCAAAGAATATTCATACTAGGAATGTGCGAACTGTCTCTGAACCATTCGATTCGTTCCAATTCTTCTGCTGAGTGAACGAGCTCCGCACAATAAAATGCGGAACGACGATTCTTCCTCACGCAGTCCGTCCAGTGACAGTTAAATGTACCGATGATTCAGTGTGTCGAACTGATGGTTCAGTGAGCTGCAACAATTCAGTGTGCAACGACGACATATATAAACCAATGGAATTCACTTCTTTTACACAGATAGCAGAAAACTGCAAAAGATCCGAAGATTATGTATGTAACTGTGGATGTGGGCAGAATGCCACGAACAGAAGCTATCAATCTGATGATAGTCATTCTATTCTAGTAAAAGAACTATAGCTCACTGAACCGTCAGTTCGTATATCTAGTCTGCACACTGAATCATCGACACATGGAACTGACGCAGCACGGAAGATATTCGGAGGAACTAACGCACGCGATCAATTCCCGAAACTGAATGAATCGTATGAAACGCACTCAATCTTTTTTTTAGATAATCGTTTTTTCCATGTATAACTTTTACGTCTTTAACCATGCGATAAGTATTGCTTAGAAAACAACAGTAGGAAGCATCTCGACAAAGAAGATTGCGTAGTTATTAATTGTATTATGCGCTCGCTAGGCGAATTCCGGATAGCAACCAACGTCATTACTATATTTCTCTGGTGGATACAACCGGCAGCCATACATCATCGGCGGCACTTACTGTTGCAATTTTCCTTAATCATCCACACGTTCAACATATTCCTTACGGAATATACTCGTGCGTGTGGCATAACCTATTTGTAAATATATGATTAACTACACTTTTTCCTGGAACTTTTTTCCATACATAGGATTATAGGAATACTGGAGTCATACATAAGGACAAATTGGATACAACTTGCATCGTCATTCACAAGGTTAACGAGGTTGTGCATAAACATATGCCTTGCGGCTAAGATTATTGCTTAAGTAAAGCTCTCAATGATACTTATAGTACAGGGACACTTACATAAGCTATGTAACTAACATAAATTTGATCTATTATTATAAATGCGCTTTGCGGTACTCTGTTAATAAAACTAATCAGTTCTCACACCAAACATTTCATACAAAAACGTATCCAGCAAATCCACATACATAACCAGACAACAGTGAAGAGGAAATGAAAGGGATCCGAGAATAATTGAAAATATGACGATGGCTACCGGGCGCCGCAGAAAGATATAACTCATTTTGGTACGTCGGTTTGAACCCATCTTGGCATCCTTCCCAATTCGGTGCACGGACCACAACCCAAACTAGTGGCATGATTCGATGCAGCAAAACGGTACGAGACGTTTGGAAAAACATCCGAAAAACCTCGTCTAGCAGACACCAGAGGCACACGCGTCCAAGCTCTCTTCTTCATCCCAGACCAAAGCTTATTTACTTTCCACTCACGGCAAGACGTCGCGCGCGCGACGTGTACGGAACATTAATCACCCAGGCGCATAACAGTGCAATGCCCTTTAACCTCGGTGTGGCTTCCGGTGTTGCCCTAGCCCTGCCAGCACAGATAGCTGAACTGGGTCACTGGATATTTCTCGGCGCCGGTAAAGTGTGTGTGTCTTCTCTTTCGGTCTAACCGCGCCACTACCACCGCGTGCGTGAGGTAAACATATCCTTGCTCGTTCCACAAAGATCCGCAGTCCATAAATTGCTTCCCTTATCAGAGAGTTTGCATAATAAGACACTCCTTCATTTCGGAGGTTACATTTGGACCGACGAACGGGTAGCGAGATGAGCAGCATTTGAAAAGAGTAGCTTTAAACAATCGCAAATATTTAAACGAGAGGATTAGTGTAAGCCACGCACGGGATGATGGGTACGGCGCGTTTTGACAATCAAATAAATATTACTTTGCTGCTTAAAGACGGGAAAATTCTTTCGGTAAATATTGTTTTACCGATCGCTACCATCTTCACGATATGTTACAGATTGTCAAACCCAAAAACAATCGTACAATCCCCTTAACAATGCAGGAAGAAAAAGCAATTAAAAAAAAGACATGTAACACCATTATTAAATGTCATCGGATCATTGATTTCCATTAAATGGTTTCAATGTAAATTAAAATCAACTCCTTTCCATTTCTCTTCATCCGTCCAGTGTGCGGTAGGCAGAAAACATCCCCGGTACGTATAGTTATGCAATGAAACAAAAAAATGCTTACGGTATTAATTATTATTAATTGGTTCTCCACCATGTTTCATGTCCTATGCGCATGGAGAGCTTGTGTTCGTTTTAATTTCTACCAATATGTTCCCATTTTTTAACCACTTAACGTCAACAGTTGTCATTTTAAGCGTTGCATTTAATAAAGATTCGTTACATATTTAAATATAAATAACATTCACAATAAAAAAAGCAAAGCTTTTTATATAAACTACTGTTTTATAAATATCTCTAGTAAAATTGTATATTGCCACGTGGCTCGAGGTCGAAGGAATCCGAAACAAATTGTCCAAGATAACCGATAAGAACATCCAATCGGATTTGGAATCTAATTTGGAACCGGCAAATGTATAGATAATTCACGAGGAGCGCGACCTTCTCATGGGAAAACCGTACCACCGACCGTTCGGAACGGAAATGGACTTTTAATCTTCGAGACGGCTTTCGTCCGTTATTATTGCATTAAGGAAACCGTCCATTCGTGGATCCTTTTTCTGATGCTGTACAGGCGCATCATTATCGAGGGACTATGATCTTTGGAACTAAAACTACATCTGCACAAACCAAGGTCCAACAGAAATTGGATCAAGCGTCTTTATACGGGGCTTAGAATTGGATGTTTCTGGTGGCAAAAACTCGAATCATTGCACAATGTGTGTTCAAACAATCAAATCGAATGCTAAATTCGTAACGAATCAATTCCGCCCAATTTCCATCTTTTCTCCGACGCGACAGACAAATAGCACTGTGCGTTCTGCTAGCAAATGTGAGCTCGAAATTACTATTTCCCAGTGGTTTGGCTGTCCCAACTCCCACACCGCTGCATCCATCAGATTGTTATGTGGGATTTATATCATTATCGGTTCTCGAGAGCACTTCCCAGCAGTTGATTGCATCTAGCCGTATACACCATCAATCGCCATCACGCAAATTCAACGACCTGTAGCTTCCATATTGCAGCGAACGGAGTCCAAAACCCATGCCGCCGTACGGGACAGAAATCAAACTCAAGAGGACGATGCAAATCCGTCCTCGAATTCAATTTATGTACAACCTCCGGCAACAATTTTCGCACCCTGCTGCAATGGTACCACTGCTACTGCGTCGTCGTCAACGTTTCTGGCGACGATTGTGCTGCGGAGTTGCAACAGCCAACAAACCGAGCGGCGAACCGGAACCATCAGATACCTGTTCTAGTGAATCATCATACGGAGGTACACGGTGGGAGAGGTGGGTTCGGGAGCAACACGAGGAATAGTAATATTCTGACACTATCAAATAGCGGAACGGTGTATGCATACCGATGAGAATTTAATCAAATTGTTCGCCATGCCACCTTTCCATCTTGATCAATGGTAATAATGATTTAATGTGTGCATTCCAAAGAATTGTATCTTGTTCTACATTCTGCCGCCTGAATGCGATGGACTTTGGAAGGGTAATAAAAACCTTGCTGAGATGTCAGTTAGCGAAACGCAACACCAAAGCATCGACACAAAACAAAATTTATTTTAAAATTGTTCTTCAAGCGTTCAGATAACTTGTCATACAGCCTGTGTCATAGGGACAGGAATTTATCATAAAGTTTTACAACCACATCCCGGAACAAATTTTGATGCAACGATTGCTGAAAAAGCTTTTTCAAGCCTCACTTCCCGGAAACTGGCGCAACTCATGACGAAGTTGGTTTTACCCGGTCCTCATCATCTTTGCACGGTAAGTCACCCGAGTAAGAAGAAAGGAAGGGGAGTCAAATTCGCTCACCTTAGACACGACCTTAAGCGCCGTAAGATGACATAAGCAAAAGGTTTCTCTGTCACTCATCCCCTTGTGCTAAAAACTCAACGATACGCGTTTGGTACACTCAAAGAATGCGTCATTGTCATATTTCGCATTTAAAAATATGGTCTCCGTGATGGGGAACGAGCGATGTTGGTTTATTTCGTATGGCGCCCTAAAATGCACGACTGGAAGAGAACAACTCGGCGCTGCTTTTGGTTGGCGCACGGTGTCATACACGGCACGGTAAGACATATAGTGCTGCATTGTATGTGAATCTGTCATGAGCTGCGTGTGCTTGTTTTAGCCAGGATGGAACAATTGCCTTTCAACTGTACCGATTGAAAAGTCCTTATGACATCTATTAAACATTATTCAAACAAGGTCTGCACTTGGAACACACACGCACACACATCACAACTGTTGCAACTTTAAAGCATCCGACGTTTTTTTAATTCGTGTTGAGTTATTTTAATTAACTAACACAGCTATTCCGGGAAGAATGCCAACTTGCACACAACCACAACCTTCCATTCAACGCGACTAGACTAGCTCGTCTTTTAACCCTTCTAAATGTGACTCATTCCTAACACACACGGGTAGGGAAGGTACACGGGTACGGCTTTAACCAACTCTAAACACAAAGCACTATCGTATGTTTGCCCTTGTTGTACTTGGCCTGCAGCAGCCTGGAGGAGCTGCACCAGTCCACTAAAGCATGCATCGCAATACCCTGAGTGACACGCGGGTTCAACCGAGAATCACATAGGTTCGACGTCATGACAAATGAATGTCGACAAGGGCTCTTGGGTACCGAGAGGTTGGTCGGTTTAAAAAAAAAAATCACTACAAACCAGTTGACTGTTGTTTCTTGATATGCATCACAGAACGCTTTGCGCATCTGTCTTGTGCATCACAAGTCGATAGTGCTGTTGATAGAGGTGTAATATGGTGGGGGGCGTTATGGCGTTATTGCGTTATATGTTAGAAGCTAAAAATATTCCTGAATCAATCATTTCACCAGCGGTCTCCCAACTGTTAGACGAAAGAATAATTTTAAAGTGAAAAAAGCTCTTAACCGTTTGCATGCATAAGAATTATGTGACGCTCGATGTGGAGAGCTATTGACTTTTTCTTCTATCTGTACATGTATCCAGTACGCGTTGGTGTCTCATTGACGTCACAGATTCGGTGGCAACTGGACGAGTTACAATGTTGTACGAGCGTGGTAAACGGGTTTACAACGATACGCGCACGGTTCCTCAAATTTTCGTATGAAATGATCGTTAATCGTAATGTCTTCGACTTAGACAAAACAGGAAAACTTTTATGTTTACCATACTAATACAGCCCAAAACGGATACTGGTACAGTTGTTTCAGTTTGACTCCATCGGTTAGAAAAAAGGGTTCGTAAATAAAACGCATTGTGTGAAATTTGTGACCCAACAACACGATGTGAACAAAAAACACATAACTCTACTCTTTCTCTCCCACTATCTCCTTCTTCTTCTTCTACCGCGCGCTCCGTCTATCGCTCACACTGTCGAGAAGATAAATTGTTCTTCTATTTAATATACAAACAGTATCCTTCTCGTTTTCGTTTCGTTCGATGCCACTTCCGCTTACGTCAATGCCAGATTTCGTTTGGCGACATCGGGGCATCACCATCGTAACGGCAAATCAATTCGACCCAGTGCACTATTTCCTGTGACGGCAACAGGCAACCGGCCATAAGCAATCCCGACGCATAACACGTGCGACATTAACGGCCTAACAAATCACGAAATCAACCCATGTCTTGCGGGCCCCATCTTCAAACTTCCAAAAACCCATCTCACTCAACATCCTCAGTTCTTATGGAGCTCTTCTTCGGTGGTGTGAGCAAAACAGCATGTTGCAATAATTTATCGATTATTACCGGTGTGTATGTAGCAGATAAACCCAAATCATCTGTATCTGGAAACGGATCCGGATACTCCCGCCGGGATGCATTAGTACCCGACCGTTTGCGGTTGTTGCTAACCTGTTTATGTTTTTACTGTCACATTTACGCTCCCACACACACACGCACGCTCGTTAACCATTAACCGCGTCGTTAATGAAGTGCAACTTTTTATCGGGCAAACGGGAAATAGGTCACGCAACGCAATATTTTGCATTCCTACCATTCGCCGCTGCTCTGTGCTCGATGCTTCGGCGACAGCGGGTCGTTGTCTAGGAAGCGCCCTTCTGGCAATGGTTATTGAAGTTAAATGATTGCCTCGTGCGTCGCCTTTTTTTACTGTTCCAACACCATTTGCCGAAAGCTTACCTAAAAATAGAAAGCAAAAGAAAGTAATATTAAACAATTTGTTTGCGTTTATTAAAAGCATTTCGCACAAAGAAGTAGAATCGATATGAACGCAGAATAAAGCCTAAGAAGCTGTGGCACGTAATCGAGTTTTAAATAAATTTTATACGAAACATACGTAAGCGAACGTGCATATGTAACATTGAATATGCATGAATATCTATCATACATGAATTTACAATTAAATGAGCATTATTTTCCATCAGCGTCAAGCGTTCTGCATGTGAAATATACGCTATTGATTGCTGAGCCATTTGATATGCCCATTTTCCCAGTACAGCGGAATATTTGCACTCGTAACAGTGCGCCAGCAAGCGTCAATAGTTCACATATGTTGATAAAAACTCTACCCTTAATTGACTAGGGGAATATGTTGTTGTTGCCATCAGAAGCTCAATTACATCGAGGCATGTGGAAAGACTTTTTTAAATTTAAGTAAGAGAAAATCAGCTATTAACTGAGATCCTTTACAATAAAGTAACAAATCAAAGGTTTGGTTTAAAAATTGTTTCAATTTGCTTAATACAAGCAGGAAAGCATTCGTGCTTGCTCATTTAAAAATCAAAGCTGATGTGTTTGATTCTCATTCAATCACATTTATACATTTTGAATGCAAAAATACACGCACTTACAAACCAGAGCACTCTCCTTCCTCGCTCTAATAACTGATCATTAGCATTTAAAATTAGGATCACCCCTTTGGCCTGTGTGCTCAGGGTGGATGAATAAAACAGATTAGCCAATGATCGGATTGTGTGCAACCAAGTGCGTAATACCGTGCCGAGCGACCGCTCCAAATTTGGGGTATGTTTATTAGTGGAGCGCTACCCGTTCGCGTAGCGCAAATTTTCAGCGCAAAAGACCAACCACTGATAAGACGCAGACGCAAGCGCGAATGTGTACCGCGTGCAATGAAATTAGATTTCCTTCGATAAACAAACTGATTAAACGTTTACACCGTACGCGGGTGCACCGAGATTCGAAGGCAGTGCTGCGCGTATTGGCCACCGTCCTCCATCTTCTAACACCTTCACTCACAAACACTAGCGAACAGCGCGCTAGAGAGGTTTACAATTGTAGCTACACTTTAAAACGCAATAAAACGAACCGTCGTGTACGGTTGGAAAGATGGAAGCGAATTTTGAAAATCCTTTTTTAGTGCTAAGTATAAAGGCTTGATTAATATGATATAATTCTATTTATATATGTCACTGGTAAAATGCTTTGACCTATGATGTTGTCTTTCAAATTTTATCTAAATTATCTCGAACAGGCGATTTCATTCGCCTGGAACCAAACAACGCATTTTCAGGTTTACCCCGAATGGCAGCAAATTTAATTTTTCGTGTAAACAAAACTATTTTCGCCAACCAGACCAGTACACCGGTGATTCACCTTGATCGAACATTCTTCTGCTCCCACAGGCATTTTACCAATCGATCCGGCTAGATCGAATATTGCTTCAAACGGAAGGAATGTGCATCACAGCGCTCCTGTTCCAGCTACTAAAGTTGCTCCCATTCCTCCACTTTGCGCACCTAACACGGGTACGGGGTACTTCGTCGATGCAAACGCCAGCGAATGTTGCTATTCCGTTGCCGGTGTTTAGATTCGGATTAACGTTAGTTATGAGCGGACCACCATCTCCCGGGCCGTGAAGTGTAAGCGACGTACCCGGTAATTAAATTAATTCTGCTAACTATCTCACCGCACTGGGTCTTCATGCCGGGTACGGAGAAGGTACGTGCGCTAACGCTAATCTGCACTGCGACCCACATGCCGCCATGGGCATGCAAACAGACGCGCAATCCGATCACGGAAAGTGAGCGTGTCTGTGTGTGTGTGTGTGAGCGGCGTCGTTCACGCTGGGCAAAAGCCGATGTTTGACCGATTTCCTCTTTAGTTTAGCTGGTGTGTTAAGCTTTTTGCTTCGCAGCATCAGAACACAAAACCGACATTTGGGAGAAATGTTTGCGCTGCGGCTTTGCGGGATAATGCAATTAGTCAGGCTGCGGCGGGGCATTTCGGAAACCTTTTTCGGGCGTTCGGTATTGATCCAGTTGCAACTCAATTTTCGAATTGTATCTTTCCTGCCTTCCTGCTCAGCTAAAAAGGCCAAACAAATCACAAACTAAAAAACTTATTCATTGGATTTCACATTGTAGCGAAGCATTTAGCTAGCACCGAAAAAAGGAAATATATTTTCTCTTAAAACTGTGCAACTCTATCCTTGATTTTAAGCTGATAAACCGGTCAGGATTATATTTCAGTTTGATTGCATAAATACATCGAACTTAGATAGCAAAAAGTAAACATAAAAATTGCTATTGCATACTCTTAGGCGCTTGCCTAATGTCAGAACATTTTTTTCCTGCGAGGGGTTTATCCTATACAGCTTCAACAAGAGTCAAAATTCACAATAAAAGCCTCACCATTGTCACAGATTATAAGGATAACATTCGACGGATTCGGGAGACATTTATCAAAATAACGCGCAACTTCAAAAAAGGAATTTGTTACAACGAAAAGAAAATGAAAAAAACATGTATCTACCAAAACGGATAAGCTTTTCCCATAAACCACATTCTTTGTTATTGCCATTACTGCTAAAACCCACCGGCGGTTCAATATAACTTTGAAATGCAGACCCGCAACAACAGCAAAAAAAAAAGAAGAAACATCTCCTACACCGCATACTTTACACTCGGTCAGCTCCAACCCAACGATTGAACCAGAGAAACGAAACAATGGTGGCGAAGAGAGCTTTGGTGTGAAGCTTTTAGGTACACTGATGCGATGTTTACGACAGGTTTTGGTCGTAAAATATCCATCAACCAGGACTATTGACCAACAAAAACCACACCTCCGCACTTGGGTGTTGATTTTTTTTTTTTGTGTTCCTCATTCCTATTTCTCCACCACAGGACATGCCACACAAAACACAACACCACCACCAAGCAACAACGCAAAAGTGATGTTTTGGGAACACATAAAAGAAAAGCCAGTTATATCGAAGTTTGGCGGCGCATGGGTTTAGCTGACAGTTTGTCAAAACAGAGAAACAAAGCGTCTTCCTGGATAGCAAAACAAGGCTTCGCGTGAAGTTATTGGAATCGAAAACCAAAAATAGGAACACGCAGGCATGAACATTTTAATTGCGAAAGTACATAATAAAACGAACCAGCCAAAATTCTGCAGAATTATGTGCAGAAACAAAAGGGAAGGAAATTCCTAGTTAACGTGACAGGGGCCTTATTTACTATGAAGCGAGGAACTTCTGTCAGGCAGAAACATTCCAGCAAACGTTAAAACAACCCGTCAAAATTTCATCATTTATAGACAGCCCACAAAACAGCACCGTCTCCCGTTGGACCTCGGTCCTGCAAGAGCCAATTGCAAAATGTAAAAACTTGCTATCGAAAGTCTCGCCAGCCAGCCTGTTGCCTTTTGTGTGGGGAAGCACGGCCTTGGTGGCAATGAAAGAACGTGCACGCCTGGGGCTGGTAGCCGGACGAGAAGGAAACATGAAGGTGCTTCTCGTCGTGTCTCACGGGAAGGAAACGAACGTCAATCAACCGGAAGCCGGCAATAGGCTGATTAGAGTGCCATTGAACTTTAGAAAAACCTGTTGTATACACACCGTAAGGGCAAATCACACACCGGTCTCGCGCACCTTCACTACTCCACTCTCCAATCCATTCCGTTCAGGTTCGGCTCCGTGGTGTCATCTTTCTTGCCTTCCTTATGATAAGGATTTTTGTGAAGAAGGTTGTGCAAAATAACACACCATAAAGGAAAAAACGGCCGAACGTAACATTTCGGTTCCGGCCGTTCCCGATGGAAAGATGTGAAGGAAAAGTTATCCATTCAACAGTTGATTATTGCAGATAATGATCTTTTACATTCTTTGCATATTCTCCCATTTATCGAGTTCGGGGAAGTCGCACTGGCAATGGTATACATCTAGGCGAACTAATTTGTATTTCCAATTTGTGTACATTGTATAGCAGTTTAAAAAAAAAACACATGTTTAAAGTCGCAATAAAGATTTACCTTACCGATTTTAAAGTTCTTTCACATTCTCATTGCTGCATACTTTGTTATATTTTTTTAAGTTAAATTCTCCATTGGTTGTGATGCTTATTTTCTATTTTGAAAGCATATGAAAGCAGTCTGAAGTATATGATTGACGCCTAATGAGAGACAGTAATTGGTTGTTCCGACAGTGCTGAAAAGAAATCATTAGTTTATTTCTATTTGCATACCTTCAGGCGTGCACACATGAAACTTAAAGTAAAACTTGCAGCGAAAGTAATATATTTATTTAAAGTAAATCTACTTCAACGATGCGTTAAAACGACTTCATAAATGTAAAATTAGCCGAGACATTACCAATGTTGCTCATGTAACTGCTGTACTGTATTTAAATTATTAGGTTTACAGAGATTGCACAGTAAATTATCATCGTATTGATATCCATTCCGATAGTTCACATGGAAGGGTGGATACTAAAGAATGTCTCGTCGATGTATGACGCCAGATCACCATGAGTGTGGCAATGGTCCGAAACGCTTGCACGACCTAGCAGCGCTTGTTGTCATCACAAACATTACAGCATTACTAGCAAAACAACCAATACAATTCCATACCCTAACACGGTCTTTTAGAGTCTGATCGAAATCTACCACACGTATAGATACATATCTGGAGTGCAAAATACCGAGCTGCAATCTCTAAAGGATGCTCCCAATGTACCTGTTGTGGTGGATGATGTTATTGCAGTCTGTTGTATGTTTCGCATGTTCACGATGGCAACCGGTCTTTTCCCAATTTCCCCACCGCTGCTGGGGATGCGAAACCAAACACCAGCAAGGGTCTGGGTCACAGACTCTTTCTCGCCTCCGCGACCCATAAACATTCACCACACATTATGCAGCGCAGAGTGGTAGGGCCACCCAACTGGTATAATGTATGTGGTAGATGTAGAGAATCTGGTAGAAATATTGAATTTTCCCAGCAATGGCCAATGACCTGATGGCGATGGAGGCACAATCCCTCGCACACACACACACACATAATCCGGCATTTTAAAGCTAAACCACGGTAAAGTGAAATGTACGGGTGTAACAAAGTCGTCGTACCTTACGGTAGAGCTTAGCAGATTTATTTTCATATATGAACCTTGCACCTTCCCTGGGTATGCCACTCCCTTGGTCGACGGTAAAGAGGAAACTGCATTTGGTATGCACCTACAAAAGCTCCCGGAGAATGTGTTACCGATTCCAAACACGCACCAGACATACCGACGTTGTCGGTTCCGCCGTTCGGTAACGCAACGTCCGACGAACGACGGAAATCGATGGCCATTTCAAATTCGTCACTTCATTGCGTGTTGTGCATCAATGTCTCGTTCCTTTCCCGGGGTTTCCGTTTTACTGCGACGCATAGCGAATGCATCTACTCATACGGTTATCGAGTACCTTAGCATGATAGCTCGGAAATGGCATCTCTCATCTGCAACTAGAGTAGATCAAACCATCATCCTCACCACGGTCGGCAAGTAATGTTGCACCAGAAAAGCAAGCATGACATCGATCTATCTAACAGGGGTGCGCACTCGTGCAAATCGTTGAACTTGTCAACACCAAAACTCCAATCATTGGCCACAGCATGGTTGATTAAACAGCATTGTATCGACAAGTATCGAAACACATTAAACGGTTGTGGTCCATATGCTGTGTAAAAATATTATTATTTTATTAAAACACATTTTTATCAGATGAAAATTTGTGTACTGCTTAGCTATTTTCATTTAATCGCATTATTTGAACCTTGCCAAAGCAGATTTGTTTGGCAGTAGCAAGGACTGTCTTCAAGAACGGCACAAGTTAGCTTTAATCAAGCGTTTGCATAATCCTGCTCAGGTTCGTATGCTACCTGATACCGAGGTTTAACGATAAAAACAAGATTTTCAGAGTGCGAGAAGGGTAGTAAGGTAACTCATTTCGAAATTTAGCCATTCCGCGTGGGTTTTGTGACTTAGTACGCAGCTTTTCGGAGCGTTCG
Organism: Anopheles maculatus; assembly: GCA_002091835.1. NCBI lineage: Eukaryota > Metazoa > Arthropoda > Insecta > Diptera > Culicidae > Anopheles > Anopheles maculatus. The sequence continues at coordinate 51,777 of KZ062215.1, forward strand.
AGGCCTGTACCTAGAATTAAGGTCGCAAAAGCATTTTCTGTAGTGGAAACGGAACAAACATTGGTACATTTTTGTGTACGGTTCGTTCGGAAGAAACTGTACAAACAGTTGATGTGAGTGTGCGTCACAATGTTTAATGTTAAATGATTTCAAATTCAAATTTATCTTGCAAAAAGTACAACTGCACCTGGAACTGTTTCCCTTTTATCCTGATCAGCAGCCTGAAACAGTTCAAATCTAGCCAGTTCATCACGAAAACAATGTATAAATCAATGAAACATTTGCCAAAAAACGCTGATAAGCGAGTGACATTGAGTTCTATCTCTCTTTCTCCCTATTTTGAAAGATTATAACGTTTGAAATTGAAGCACACTTAATCCATAAACAGCAATATGGGCAGGCGTCCTTCAAGAATTCAAAACAACCATAGACATGCAAGAACAATTCAAAGTGCACCTTATGGTGCGTAACCGTAATTATAACATAAATAACGAAATCAAAAGTGAGGGAAAACTTCAACTTCCTATCGATAATCAGACTTCAGAAGGTAACTTTTCGGCAGAGACTCTGAACCGTAAAAAAAAACTCCATCAGTGGTCAATCATGTATGAAAATTCGTTGGAATAGAACGAAAGCAATCAACTTCGCTGAAAGTTGTTACTGGACAACACTACCGGCACAGTCAAGAATGTTGTTTTGTTTGTTCGTTTATGTAGTTAAAATTTTATTTCTTTTTTATCGTTCACTGCACCTTCTTGAGCTGCGGTTTAATGTATTTTTGGTAATGTTCTGCTTAGTAACTACCATCCAATACAATTACAAACGGAAGCATTTGAACATTCAACCGATATCTTTCGCTGCTATTCCACTTAATAGAAACATATCCGAATACTTCCCGCTTGTTGTACCGGAATGCGAACACCCAGAGCTTCTCAAACACGGCCAATTCAACACGTTCAAAGCAGTGTTGATCGTGGTGATCAAAATTGTTTCTAACATTCTGCTAAACTTTACCGTGCGTAACGAGATCGCATATTCAATTTTACTTCAGCACAAACATCCGGTCCACCAACCACCGTGTCTCGTGCGCTCACACAGGCCAAGGTCGACTGAATGCACATCGGCCCCAACTGAAGGGGGTTCCTCCCCGAGGTGGCATGTAGCGGGAACGGGGCGATCTCACAACGGGATGAAATTGTTCAACGCTAAACCAGAAGCGGTAATCGGAGGGACAGAAAAAAAACCCCCCGTGTACACACACAACAGCACAGAAGATACTAACCATCGCTAGAGCACACGCAAACCAAAATGCCTCAACTTTTCTAACTTAGATACAAAGAGCCATACATCTACATCCGAAGCATGGAAAATGTTCTACAGGAAGCAGGAGAAGGCGTAGAAGACGCACACAAAAAAAACCAGCAACAAGAAACTAGACAGGCTATACAATTTTCCACGAAAGCCATACCACAAATTGAGTTTTAAAGTGCTTTCTCATCATTTCTCCAGCGGCAAATCGAATCAACGCCCCCCCTCTGCCCTGGCTGTTCGGCAAAGGGAAATCGAAAAGAATGCCAAAAGTGAGGTTTGCCAGTCGTCGTGTCGATACGAAAAGGATATCGAAGAGCCGTGCACCGGGACGCGGTGTGTGGGTCTCCATTTTTTCGGCTTCCTTGCTTCGCGTAGGAATTTTTAGTCGATTTTTCACCGAGAAACAGCGGCACTAAACAAGTTAATTTCAACCGATTAAATAGCAAACGAGCCAAGTTTGCAAAAACGGTTCCACAGTGGGTCAAACAATGCATACTTTAACAGATGGCTGGGTGTAATGTTGCTGCTTATTAACGTACGGCGAGGTTTGTATCAAAGCTTTGGGCATAAAAACATTGCGCAAAGCACCAATCGTCGACATTAAACCAAAATCTTTCGTAATGAAGTACCGAAAATTCAAGTAATTCTATATTTTACAACAAAAAACGTTTCCCGATTCCTTTCCAGAGCGAATTAAGACGGTTGACAAATAAACAACTCGGCGCTTCATAAACAGCTTGCCGCTTCAAACTTTGACAAATGCGATTTAAAGAGGATCAAGATCAAGAACTTTTTTTGTTCCAGCTACAGGAAAAGTCGGCAAAAACATCGTGCACAAGTAACAACGGCAACAAACAACAGTGTAGAATGAGACTACACAATGCTATTTGCGGATCAGGATTGGAAGCCATTTATTTCCATCCGCATTCGCACGCAATCAACACGCTGCTGCTGTTGCTCCCCTGTGTGTTTGGAGTGCGCACGAATTATGCACGAATATTGCCTGCGAGTGCCACAGTGGCGTAGGGCGCGTCGAATGTAACTGCACAATAAGGCGAACCCCTTTCGGCTTTCCCAATACGTTGGTAAAACTTTATTTCTACCCTGTTTTCCTATTGAAGAAACTCTTAAATCGACAGATAACCATAAATTTAGATGCGGTAGACACGCACGCAATGAAATGAGAACGTATTGCGCACTGTCCGATTTGACTGTTTGTAGGAAAACTTCCGATCCAATGTCATGCGATTACTTGGAAAACGAAGACGTAGCGAACGTACCCCAATTAAATGTTAATTCTTTTTGAACAATAAAACCATTCACTAGAGGTAATTACGTACGGTAAACGGATGTTATAAACATCCAAAACTTTTTGTACAGTTTCAAACTCATTGAGTTTTGGTGATGAAATCTATACAGATAAAAAAGAACAGAAACACTTCAAAACAATGGTACCTCAGAATTTCCAAAAACTTGAATATTTCTGTCCAGTTCTACACCTACAAATTACACGCTTTAAGAGACTCCATAAATGGTTCAAACATTGGTGATCCATTTGGAAATCGTTGTAAGATAAATAATATTGCTGTTACATTGCATGTGTCCAGTTCAATTTGATAGTGAAAGTATGTTTTATTCTATTTACAACACAGAATCATACAGGATTGGATTGAGGATCAATGCGACGAAGACACAGACACCTGTTTGCCGGAGGCGCTGACCGTGATAGAGCATGACTCGGAAGCAGAGTATTGATAGACGGCGACGATCTTCAGGTTCGCATTGTTCAGGGGAATCGTGCCTACTACAGACTCCACAAACTCCTGAGATCCAGAAGACTTCAACATCGCACGAATTGCGCCATATATCGTAAACTGATAAGATAGTCCTCTACGGGCACGAGCCCTGGACTATGCTGACGTCAATTTCCGAGCGAAGGGAGCTGCGGACTATCTTGAGGCGTGTGGAAAAGGAGTATGAAACACGAGCTAGCTGAGCATCCAGACGGTTGCCAAAGCCAGAAGGATACGCTGGTTGAGGCACGTGATAAGGATGCCGGACTCATGCCCTGCGAGGAAAGTACTCATCAGCGACTCGTTCGGCACGAGGCGTAGAGGAGTGCAGCGAGCTCGTTGGCTGGATCAAGTTGAGTCAGACTTGAGGGATGGACCGTGTTTCCTGGAGAACGATTGATCACCAGGCTATGTCTGTTAGACGTGCTCCCTAGGAGCAGGCCAAGAAAGAAGAATCATGCATGCACGGATCAATCAGTCCAGAAATAGTTAATTGTTCTTTACATCTTATCCAAAATGCTGAAATAACTAAAATATTTCTTCTTCATCTCAGAAACGTTATATACCATGTTATAACTAACAAATGTATAAGAAAAATAGACAAATAAACAAACTTACTTAAGCTACTCGAATAACTACAACAATCAGCTGTTTCTCACAAAATGTAATACAAATCGTATCGTAAAACATCTGTACTGATTGCTTTCCCAGCCTGTCGTACAGCAACCAATCGGTTCAATATCACACGCACGTTGATGTATCTGGTTCAACAAATGGAATTAGTTAAGTCGCTACGACTACCTTTTTTGGCGCACGCATAAACGGGGACATGAACTTGAAGCATAGCTTAAGCCGATACGGCGCGCTCGGCGTGATGGAGTGTTCCAGTGTGGGAAAGGGTAGTAGTCCGCTTGTTGCGCGCGCGGAGAGTTAACAGTGGATCGTTGTAAATCAAATGACACATCGTCACCGAAGGACACAACTCAATCAACGGCAACAGCAAGGACCGGAGCGAGCCAATCGATCCAAGTGCCAGTTAGCGTTCAGACGAATACCAATGGATCGAAACGAAAACGAAAGTGGCACTCAAAAGACACACACACACACACACAGCCATAGGCGATGTTGTGGAAGATCTCATAAAAAAAGGGACAGGGCAAGCGCGAATCTGTAAACTGTCCAAACCGGGACATGTTACGATTCGTACCGAAACGGTCGACCAAAATGATCGCCCATGCTATTCTAGCTGTGAGATACACCATCCAGCCGTTGTTGGTTGAAACTCCCAATCGCCCCAATGTTTGCTGCGCTAGCGGATAGATGGTGGATGTGAGGGCGCTGGGCAACTTGCCAGAATGCACCGTCGGTCGATCCGGCTGCGTTTGGATGGCTATGTGTCAGAAGCAACACCGCACGAACAAACAACATCCTACTCTGCGACTAAGCGGACTAGAATCATTCGGAATTAGTCATTCGAAAAGGTGTTGACGGTAGCCAGACATACATGTTTACACCGTAAATTGATATGTTTTTAGAGAAGGCGTCAACTGTTTTTTTTTTCTTTTGTTTTTTTGGTATTTGCTTGGATAAATGTAAATGTTTTTACTTTTATATTCAACTCAACTTGATATACTTTTTTGAATTTATTTGTCATTTTTAAAAGACTTGAACCACACCTTAACTTGCTTAAACCATCGGCAAAGAGATAATTGAGCCCTTCAACGAGTTCGACATGTGCTAAGTAATCGAACTCTGAACTTCACTTTATATGGAATCGCACATGCTTTAGTGTAGTCGTAAAATCTTTACAGTTGGTTTAATCTCTGAATTGAAAAAGATTCGATAAAGCGGAAATTCACTCTGTTTTGGATCATCCATGAAAACTATTATTTGTTCTAGAATAAAATTTGGGATCTGTTTTGAATTTTGGAGATTAAACGTCAATCCAAAAGAAGTAAAAGCTTCGGATGGATTAATTCTTTAAAAAAAAAATACAATTTCATCTTCCAGTAATGTTGAGGAGCATCACAACACCGAAACTAAGAAAAAATACACCAAAAACTGAAAGTAACTTATAGATTCATGCGTTTTTCTTTATCAAAAAACAAGCGTAACGTGTTTCCTCTCTCTTGCCCGAATATCTGTTGTTGCTTCCTGCCAGTCGAAGCTCCAAAAACGATTATTTTCCTGATCGAATCGACGACCCAAATCTCAACCCAACTGCACTCAACCACAGACGGGGCCACTGTTCACTAGCTGGAGGACGATAGACGGACGGCTGGATTCACCGTGCTGGTGCTGTTAAAAATAAACACTTTCCAAAACGGTGGTTATATACAAAGAACACCACCCAAAATAATTTCTATTCCTTCGGCAGAGCGATTTGCTGCGACTGTTGATGCTGCTAAATACGTTGCCTGCCGGAGGGGGGGCGGCCGGTCGTCGGTCGGCAGCAGTCGAAACTGCTTGTACGGTGTAATAATTTTACAAATAGAACACACAACGGCAGCCACACACCATTTTCTCGCCCACCCTTTTTCCAGTGCGGATTGGATCGCGTCCAAGTGGTATAGCAGCTGAAAACGGAAACATTGATTGCCTTGCAACAAATTGACCATCATTGCCAGCAGCATCCCCGTGCAGCGAACAAAAAAAAACACACACACATTTACCCCACCAGTAGCAACCATTCCTCGCTATCGAGAGTGAAGCGTTTGCTAATCCTCCCAAGAGTACCTTAACGGGGGCGTTGGCCTCCCACTGCCGCTCGAATCGAGTGAAACGGATTATTTATTTTATTTCCCCAGATATTTTGGAACTTTTTTTTGTTTCTCCCACGACTCCCAGTCTTTCACCCTCTCTCGCTGTCTCTCGGTCGGTGAACACCGTGTTAACGGCAACGTTTTTTGGGAGTAAATTTTTGGCAGGAATTCATAGTCTTCCACCACAGCAGCTCATCATCGCCAAGAATCAGGTCAGGCGTGTGGGTTTTTTTGCTTTGGTTTATTCCTTTTTAATTGCAACTCAAACGTGTTCCACCTAATGGAAGCTGGCTTGATGAGGGAAGCCAAAAAAGTGGCATTCTACTGCATCCTCACACAACTGATGTAGAGTAGCCAGCAGTATGGAAAACAAATGAATGAATGCCTGCAAATTGCAGCAGTACTTTAGAGGCTTCCTGGAGGTTCTCCCATTCTCCGGCTTACAGAAGGGTTAAACATTTGTTGCATTTGCTCGTAATGCTGCTGGGCTTATAGTAAACTGGCCTGTGACCCGCCGACCCATTCGTATGCTCCCTTCATCATTAACACCCTTCCTACAACGCGTCGTGCGGGCATGTGGTAATCATGGACTTTAACACCATTTAACTGGGCAGAATGGCACGGACACATACGCTGTTGTTGTTCATCATCGTCATCGACAGGGAACGAAAAAGCTTTCGCATTAATAATGCCCACCACCCACCCAGCAGTAGTAATACACTTCTGGTACTTATGCTTTGATCCGTTTGTTTGTTGGGTCGTGTAATTAGTAACTTTATCCTTGCGTGAAATAGGCGAGCCTGAATTGCGCATCAATCCGGCGCGGCGGTACGTTTTTCGAGTGTAGAATAATATTTCGCGAAATTCATTACGCACTTCATACCCCACCGTATGTTTAAGCGCAACACATCCGAAGGGTTGTTTAATGATGTTGAAATACGGGGAAAAACAGTCGCGCCGAGTCGCGCTCCGCATGTAAAATGTTTCACGAATTTATCATGACCCCACCAAACCAACCCCGGCGGATCCTCCTTGGAAACTGTCAACGGGGACAGTGGTACACAACTCAGCTCGAAAGCTCGCCGATCAATTTGGGTTGATTTAAATGATCCATGCAAGCGCACACACACACACACTCACACACATTATCGTTCCGATGGCGATGGTTTAAGCCACTGGGAAAAACTGAGCTTGCCCGCGAGGTCCTTCAACCGATTAGCCGTCTCGATTCACTGATTACGCTGGGAAATGTACGCATTAGGCCTAATTAATACTTAATTAATGGTGTGACGCTACGCTAACTGACAAATGCTAGATAATTTAAAACTTCCAACGAAAGTGAGGGCCGGCTAGGGTAATTGTCAATAAAGAGGAGACATAAATGATGGTCGTTTTATAGTGAGGAAACATGGTACAGTATTACTATTGATTGTATTCACACATTCCTATCATCAAGAATGGGCAAAGTCTTGCATACGGAGTAATATATGCATTACCTATCGAATATCGCACATCCACATAACTATTGAATCGATTTTGCATGATATCTTCTTCTTCTTTCTTGGCCTAACGACCTCTTAGGTCATGCCTGCCATTTCTGGCTTACTAGACTTATTGATACCGCATAGTTGGTTAGTCAATCCTCACTATGGGGGAACGGCCCAGATGAGACTTGAACCCCGGTCCTGCCGTGTGAAGACCGGCGCCGCTGTCGCATCACCACCGGGCCGCCCATGATATCTGTTGGGTATTGACAAAATTTAATGTTTGAACATTAGATGTAGAGCAGCTTGGAGTGAATAGTAGAGAGATTCTATTGGAAAATTTGTTTGTATTATACATGCTTTCCCTGAGCAAAGAAGTTGAAAATAATAACCGCTGACCAAGTATATTTTAAGATCAAGACTCTAGGTCAAGTGAGTATACTCTTCCATAAATTAGGACTCTTTGGAGTTTGAGTGCAAATATTATTTTTGTAATACAAAATCTTCTGTCGTAGCACCATCAATGTCTGAGCTATGTATAGAATAAGCTTTCATGCAGTGGCGTTTGCCTTGTTGCACGAAATGTATACTGTAAAGAAGTTAAAATGTGTAGAATCTTGTTGATAAATTGGTTGATGTAAATCATCCAGGAAAGCCTTTGTAGTTTTGTTTTAACATTACACGCGGAAAATGGTGTATAAATCGCTGCAGATATTTGAATTCTAAACAAGAACCTGAATCTTTCAAGAGGTACTAACGGATTTAGAAAGCGAAATATTTAGACCTACCCATGGAAGAGATCGTCCAGGTCAAATCATAGTAAAGACCGATCCTTTTGTATATATTTAAGAAACCACTATTACAATGTTCTTTGTCATTTTATGCTAAAAGTATAGTTTTTCCACTTTAAAAAAACAATCCAAATTCAGATCAAGATTATCGAGAAGACTTTGTGCTAAAAAATTTTCAACGAATTTTAACATCTAGATAATCAAAGTGTCGAGAGCGGTTTGCAAAATGTAATAGCTGACCACTTGTGCTGTGGAAAGTATTAGGGACATACTTCTAAAGACGACTTTAATTTGTTTTTAAATTGAACCTGCATCAACTCTTATCATGGCGGTTGCAAAGCACACAGGAACATAGCTTTAGGCCAGGTCAGGCCATAAGCTAAAGTTTAACTTAATTTGAATGTTTAATGCATAACTATTTTTTCTTTTTCGTAATTTGAAATATATACGCTGTTAAACGCTTCATAAAACCAATTTATAATAAAAATATATAAATATAATAAGTAGGATATCAAACATTAAATAGTAAAAAGCAACTAGACTTCGGGTTATAATGTTAATCTTACTCACCTCTTGACATGGAAGTCCGATTGTTGGTAGGTGATGATGATGGCCACAGTTTGACGCCGTCGAAATTTCTGACTAATTATTCCAGTTCCTCTTTGATATACCGCTTACTACTCCCAAGACTCGCCACATGCTTAGACTCACGAAATGAATGTTCACCAACGCCACTATATGCACTCAGCCGAGGCAAGAACCTTCCTAAATCCAATCGCTAGCCAGTAAGTTCCAGCACAAAACCGGAAACAGATCACAACTTCCTATCACCAGCGCCGTATCACCGCCAAAAGAACCAAACCGGAGACAAAATCAATGGTGCGCTTTGTGCATTCGGTATCTCGAAACGATTCTGCGTACACGTGTGCGGAATTGTACACACACGGACAAGATACGGGTGCCCGGAGGCACTATCGTAGATAACAAAACACACATGGTGGAGGTGGAGAAAACACAAACCCCCACCGTACCCAGTGTGTGTCCCAGTGGCGGCAGCAGAAATGTCAAATCAGTTCGCCCCTGTTGTTGTGTGTAGCCTAGCCACCCGTTTGCATTGCTCCTTCTAGCACCGTCCCGTCCCGTCCCCAGCTCGTCCCTCATTCTAGGGAGCGGCCTTTAGATAAGCCAAGAGAAGCAAATTTACCGTGTTGCATGGCCTGCTATTCGTTTGCGAGCATCGCTTGGAACGCGTTGCCTTGACAGTAAGATTTTTACGCTACCAGACACATGGTCAGCTCAATTGGTTTGATTCGCAACTCGGCGAAAGTTGGCGCCCCGAAGACCCTGAGAAAAATGACATGCCAAATCTGTGTCGTGCAGCGTGGGATAATTATCATGCAATTGTTATTCCTGTTTTCGCAAACGGCAAACGAACAGCCTGTCAACGTAGAATGAGACTGAGGCACTATCTGGTGTCGTGATTGGAAGATTTGGTTGAGGCAAGAGAAAAAGCAGCCCGAACCACCCTAACCCTCCGCAGTCGATCGATCAATCAGTACATTTGACACGGAACAATCTCGGATTCACAGGCAGACGTTCTGCGTGGTCCGAATCTGGTGGGTCATGCATTACTTTAGAAAATGTCCCCGACATGTACACGAATCGATACACATTGTATGTTGCTTCTCGGAACAGATCGAGAAACCCTTGGGACTGGACAGCGTATGAACGTGCGATGGTTCTAGGGGTTAGAATGCCAACATTGCAAACTGTAAGAAGATGGGTGACGGACGGTTTTCTCCGATACGCATTCGTCAGCGCCCGCGCTATACGTGGTACGGAGCTGGAGACACTATCACGGGGCGTAATAATAACAAAAATGTCCGTTGGGCTGGCATCCGACCCGTGTGTATGATGTTCCAAACCGTACACGGCCCTGCACCGAATTAGATGATTCATTTGCTATTCGACTTTGTTGCTTCCCTTTTCACAAGGCACACTATTCGACGGCTTGATGCCGCTAGCCGAGTAGCCGTATCATTCTTGGCGACTGTTTTCCTGGGCCGTAGATATACAGCCAACAACCACACACGCGCTGACACATACACACACACACCTACACAAACACGCACACACGGCAGACATCAAGCACTTCAAGCACTGCAAAACTCAATTATTGCTACAATCAGCGTTGCAACGCGAACCTTTTCTTCTCTTTGTCGTGGAGAGTGGGTTAGCCGATGGACAACATCACGGGAATACGCACAACACGGGCGATTGACTTTGCTTCGGAACACATACACCACAATTCGTTGTACCGTGCAGAAAACAAAAAACCGTACTAGCTCGGCGGAAAAACGCTGGAAACCGATAGTTTTCTTTTCAACGCTGACTCAGCACACCACCGTGATTGATCACTTCCGATGCAAGATAACGAAACGCACTTCCAACTCGATGCCGTGCACGGAATATGTGTGAAGCATTCACCAAGGTACCTGCAGATGGGATGGTACCGATGTCTTGCATCCCTGTCAGATTGTCTATTTGACAGACGTCACCCATATGTGTACGCACGTAAAACAATTCGTTTTTACATAAAAATAAGAAGATTTTTGAATTATCAATCAGTTTTATCCGATATAAAAGTAAAACAAACAGTTGCCACAAGAAATTGTATCAAAATTGGTATTTTTTAGCAAACATCGCTCAAACGATGGTGCTTCGCAACTGTCAACGATGATTCGCCTTTCTCTTTCTCTCATCTTGTAAATTGTTCATTGTGATGGAACCTGCTATTTTCCTCTCGGCAATAACCATTCCACCAAGGTTGCTACGTGCCACAAAATGGTGGTATCCGTAAAATAATTGCAAGCACCCAAGCACCATTCACGAGGCAGTCAAGTGTGGAGAGTTTTCGTATACATCGTAGACAACCCTGGCGGCACAAAAACCTTAATGCGGTTATTAGACGAGGGATTTTTGCTGGAATAAATTCTGGATATTTTCTGTCAAACAGGTCGTTTGACACAAAAATGCCACCCGCCCGTGTAATAACACAAGATCTTGCAAAGATGTTTTTGGCCCATTTCGATCGATGCTTTCTTTCGGGTTAAGAAGCCAATAAAGCCCCCAAACCCGTGTTTTGTTGGAATATTCTTCTTAAATATTCATTATAATCACTATGATGGTCAACAATTGTAGCGAAAGAAAAATAAAGCTACAAAAATGTAAAAAAATATATCAGTTTGACAGATGAATGCCAGGCAAACGGAATATGAATTGGGCATGTCGAATTCATTTTTTCAGACCGGCATTTATCTGTCAAACCCGATTTGACAGAAAATAGCCAGAATAAATTCCCGAAAAATCCCTCGTCTAATAACCGCATTACTTGACCCGAGATGTCAAAAAGATTTCGGTTGCAAGGGGGGGGATTACCGAAAAGCTCACGTCAAAACCATCTCAGCTCGAGCAGGCGAAATCTGCTGCAACCGAGAAGTTTGACACCTGACCGTGATGCCAAAATGCGAGAAAGAAGAAGAAGAAGAAATAAATCAAAACAAAACCAACCGAAATAAAGCCAGCAAAGCACGGTACGGTGATAATAATTTATAATTTTCTTCGTAAATACGAAAACTCACTACATTAAACTGATTTTGATATAAAATTCGTGAATATTTTGTAGCAACACCGGAGGCACGTTTGTTTGTTTACAAGCCGAGCAGAGGAATGACAGCAAGCTTTTCGCTTGACGCAGCTTTGCGTGCGCAGTGGTGCACAAAACGAGGCTACACGAACCGAAATGTTTTTGGCAGTTTTTTGAGTTTTCGCTTGCACTTCTCGGTTGGCTTTTCGGTTCATGTAGCTAGCCCTT
>KZ062215.1:63906-106271 GCA_002091835.1 Anopheles maculatus
GCAAACCTATGAGCCCACCTAGTTCCTATACCCACTTTGCTTAAAAGTATACCGATTAGGGTTGTTACAATTTGTACGTATAGGTGTACGAACAAGAAGATCTATTCGTACAATTCGGCTGTCAAAATCCGAACCCAAGGTTGTTATCCTTCAAGGTTTTTATAATATGTTTTTCTTTCTAAAATTAATTAATTCAAGCGATTTAGTGAATATATATTATTTATTTACATTTTGCATTTCAATTACTATACATGTCTATACATACAAACATTTTTCGCATTCTCGATTCTCGATTCTCGGCATTTTCGATTCTATTTTCACTTCGTCGATGTGTTCACCGATGATCGTAGTTGGCATGTTGTTGTGGCAAATTGTAATGCTCCATGTTCCGGTCCGTGGTGTGTCTCAGACCGCGGGAAGATGTTGTCTCGTCTTCAGCATCATGTTGACTCGTCCAATCATCGCCTTCGCCGAGATCTGGAAGCTTCATTCGGGTCTGAAATTGTTTTAAAAGTACATCAATACTGCATATCGAAATGTTAGGAAATAAAGCGTTTCTTTCAGTCTGTATGATTGTACTTACTCATAGGTAAACAATCATTCTCAGCAGCAGGTTCCTCACTTTCGGTTTGTAGTTCAACAGATCATTCCAAAGCTTCCCTTTGCCAAATCACACTAGGTACAAAACTACACAAGTCGAGCATACGATTACAACTGACTGACACACACACTCGTGGCGACGCACATATCCACACATGGAAATCATAGGCTGATCTGTTTGACAGCTTGCTTATTCGTACAATTTGGCCCAGTGGGAAGCGCCCAGTCACCGTCAAAAAAATTGATAACAGACTGTATTCAAAAGACTGATTTCATCGATTTCATAAATAGTTACGAGTGAAAGCTAAAGTCAACTTTAGCAAAGTAAACAACATTCCTAGCTGTACGCAGAAATTTTAAATCGTTTGAATCGCTTTTAAACTATCAAATAACCCCACAATTTCTGTGCAAGTTTTTCTCTGTTGCCCTGGGTAGGAAGCTTGTGCACACATCAGGCTTTCATTAATCAATCTCAAAAAGCTAAATTCAAAGCAACGTCTGAATCTTAGTTGAATTACTCAACGACACAGAGCTTATGCCGGGAGTTTCTTATTTTGTACTGTCCGAAAAAGTGGTTTGAAATAAAGTGAGCTACCGCGTGTAAAAGCATATATGAAGAATCATGGAAGAGATGTGTAAAGAGCGACAGATAGAGACGGAAGATCATCCTATCGGTAAGATAGGACTGAAGTTCATTGAACGAAAGCGGATTAACGGATCTGCTCAGATGAACCGTAGCGATTCAGAGTGTCGGATCAGAGTGTTATGATAAAATACGCCACTCATATAATCCTGAATCTATAAAAAATCCCAGGATTCTCAAACCGCAAGTAGTAAAGATGGAGCAGATCGTATTTCAGATATTTATCAAACTTTATGCTTTGAAATCTCTCGTGCTATGCGGCCTTCCCAATGTTTACGGTGTTGAGGGTTAAAAGTCTCCAAACCTATCTTCTGAATACGTACTTGGGTAAAGAAAATTTAAAACTCGTTACTTATACTTACCTTGGGCATCATTGCTAGAGCGGAACGTCAATAAAGCCGGCGGCAATTGCCGTTTATTTACAAAAATAAACACAAACCGTTTCTTCCATGTAAAACTTAATATAATTCCAACAGCATGAAGTTCCGTGCAGTTATGAACGATGGCATCAACATCAAGGAATTTCACAACGTAATTAGCACCTTCTCTCGGATGCAAAAGAATCTCATCATCAATGTACAACCGAGCAAGCTGATTCTACAGATCGAATCCGAAGCGTACGATGGACAGTATTTGTGGTGTGAAATCGATGCGTCTCTGCGGGACGGTTTCTTCTCCGAGTACATTATGGACGGTATTGACAGTGAGCACAACCAGATCTACATGACCTGCCAGGCGGCCAGTTTCCTGCGTGCGCTTTCATACGTTCGAAACAATCCGGTTGACTACATCAAGCTGAAGCTGATCAAAACGCACATGCCCTGCCTGGCGGTGGAAATGTCCGCTACGATCAGCAATGATCAGGATGTCCTGACGCCGAAGATACAGCATGCCATACCCGTCACGGTGGTACCGCGCAGTGAGTGGAATCAGTACGAAATTCCACACGAGGTTGAATATGATCTATCGATCGCTATGCCCACGGCAAAATCGCTACGCACGCTGCTGGACAAGAAGAAAAATCTCGCTCCAACAGTGACACTGTACGCCACACTAAACGATGAACTGTCGCTCGTGGTGGAAACGGAAGTGGTGACCGTAGCGAGCCATTACCGCAATCTCAAGTGTGTTCCCGCACGCAAACCAACCGGGCATGAGGCGCAGCATGACCAATTGACGAATCTGTCCGAGGCGAGCTGTCGAGTGGATACGAAAAAGCTTGCAGCACTGTTTGAAACGATCAATTTTTACGATATGATCATGACGGCGAATTTACGACACGAACAGGCGCTCAACATTCGCTTCGACATGCGACAGAATGCGTTTGTAAATTATATTTTACCGGCTACAAATTTTGAATAAATTGTGAATGCGAGATGTGGGAGAGCCTTTTGCAATCAATACTGTTTACTCAACTGCTTCATACTAACATTAATTTAATATCAGTGGATATTCCTAACTCCAGATTGCACGAACCGCAATCATCGACCGCGACGGTTGATGCTGGTCCACACGTAGTTACGGTTATCGCACTGGGTTGTGTTCGCCGGGCCATAACATTCCGGACGCGGGTAAGGATTGGTACGGTCCAAAAAGTAGTTACTCGGAGCGTGCATGACGAATTGCATGTATGTAAGCCGCCGTGGCAAATCCTCATCCGGCCCTGCCAGATAGGTGGCCGGATCAAACGACTCGTTCGGTGGCGGACTGGCCGTGGTAGGAAGTAACCATGTCACAACTGCACTCTTCTCATTGTACGCGTCGATAAGCAGTCCACGAATTTGAGCGTAATAAGTATTGTCCTGTGTATCGACCATCGAAACAATGTCTCCCAGCTGGTACCAGATGTTGTCTTCCAGCACCTTCGAAACGGTCCTGGTCGATGCTGTCTCTCGGGGAGATTTGATAGGCTCCTTTTTCATGTTCGTTCGCCTCGATTTCGTTCGCGAACCTTGACAGGTACGGCCGTTCTTTTTCGATCCTCGCCGTACCGGTTCCCGAACCGGGCAAACACGATGTCGCAAGCGCCTCGGTGAAAACATGGTCAGGGCTGCGATGTTGTCATGCATTTCGTCCTGCTCGTCTGCATTGCTTAAATCTACACCCAACTCTATGTCCCCATTTTCATCGCCCGAATGCGGTTTCTTTGTGTCCAGTTTCTTCGGAGTACATGGGAGCATCCCATGCTCTGTTGGCAGTCCCGTATCGTCGTCGGGCAACAATTCAGCATGTTCCTGCACAGGCATGTTTCCCGCAGTCAACCTTTCTGGAGATCGTTCACTCTGCGGTTCATATGGAGGATTTAGCTGAATATCGTGACAATCGGCACAAACAGATTTGTGGTCCAGAATATACCATTTCGTTGTTTCCAGCGTCCCACATATCGTACACTTTTCCGCTATTGATGACATGCCCTTCAGCGTATGAGCTGCTTCAAAAATCTAGAAATAAACAGGACTCCATTACATAGCCGTTTCCAGAAAATCAACACAAAGGGACACAATAGGAATATCGTGATTTTACTCACTAAATGTCGAGATTTTCCTCTTTAACTATATAAACGTTAACTAACTGTATCGAACAGCATCTGCAATTCGCGTGCTTTGTTTACACTCTCTACATTCGGTTGACTTTCACGAAAAAAATATAAACAAATCATCTGACAGCGCACACTGCTCGAACGAATCTGCCCGATAACGGTAGTCGAGCAGTGATTTCAAATCGAACGTTACAAACTTCATGTAAAATGGATGTTTCGATCGGGAATCATGTAAAGAAGTCAATACAACGTTTTTAAAAGAACTACCAACATTCTCAACGCTTCAATTCCTTCAAATGCATATCGCACTAACGCCAAATCACTTCTCATTTTCTTATTTCTTTATTTTTAACTATGAAAAGCGACTAATATGGATGTGTTATCCCATGGAGTGTGAGTTTTTTTGTGTGTAGTTATTGTTGGGCTGGGTTGTGATCTGCTTTTCTGCGGGATTTGTGTGATTTGATTGTTATGTTTCCCCATGCTTCTCGTTTTCCATGCTCATCCATATTTCCGTTGCAGCTTTAGCACACCGCACACCCACCAGCAACACTAAAACCTGCCCTTCCGGCTAATAATTTGACCCTTTGCGATCGTTTCGATTGTTTTTTGTTTTTAAGTTTTTGTTTATGAGAAAATGCGTGATAAGTATGTAATGTGTGCTATGCTATTTTGTTTTCACCTGCATGTTTTAAACGGTTGTTCGTATGCGAGTTCATATCCGTGTGCCTTTCCTTAGTGTTTTTTAATTCTTCTTCTGTGCCGCGACACGACAGCAGATGCCACGGCAACCAGAGAGATAGAGAGACAGAAAGAGAGAGAAAGGAAAGCCTAATTCAACTATTCTTTTTCAGTAAGAATGTAGTTAGAGATGGTAGTAAGGTGTTTCGGAACCATGCTTGCTGCTGCTACTTATGAGCTGCAGCGAGTGTATTCACTGAGACCGCTTGACGATTACCCTCACGATCAGTTTTCTCTTGCTTTAAGTCTTCCATAGGTTTGCTTTCATGTTAAAATAGTTGCTGAACTCGTGTAGAAAGGTATTGTATCAATATTGTTGTTTCTACCGTGTACCAAAATTCAAAACCGAGCCGAATGTACAAATTTATAAAGTTGTAATCAATGAAACAACAAACAATACGCACACTGTTGCTAGCATTTAGCTTTCCCATTTACGCACACCCGCGTACTTTTTTTTTACTATCTAGCACTTTAATGCTTTCACTTGGTTTAGTGTTTTCTCCTTGTTTGGTTGTAATTGATTAACCATTTTTAAGGTTAATTACATCAAGATGCTTATTAAAAAAAACTTATTTACCTTTCCATACGAACTGAGTGGAACGAAACAATCAATTCCCGTGAGGGACATACCAATCCGTGCTATTAGCTAGCGCATCATGTTGTATTATTTAAGAAAAAGATTTTAATTTCAACATGTTTCATGTATCCATTCATAACAGTGGGGAAACTGCGAACATTGGAAACATTGGAAATAGTGACGCACTTTCTGAAGATCGATTACAATTGCTAAGAATGTTACCAAATCGGTGAAAAAGGTCTGGGACTAAGATTCGTGAAAAACATATTTTTAATGGTGTCTACCATCGTCGCTACGAGCGAGGGACTCTACTACTCTCAACAGTTATCAAATATTTTTGGATTAATCACTATCGGTTGATCTTATCCAATCATTCGGTCGCCAACACGATATGGCAAAGCTCAGACAAAAACACCGCATGAAACTGAGCGGCAATGTTTTTGAAAAATTCTTTACAACGTTAGTGTACCGGGCAATATTCAATGGCACATATTGAAGTTAGTTCAATTTTTTGCAATGCAAACGTTATTGTGCTTGAAACGTTACCTGCCGTCGTTTGGTTAAAGCTAATAATAAGGTTTTTGATTTATTATTTGAAAGAATTAAATGAAAGATGCTTGCCGTGTTTCATTGTTTGTCCTATCGAAAGCCTCGCTACTGACACCCTTCCACGGTAGCTCTTGATTGTATGTTCTACAGCATAAATGTGCGAGGATAGTATTGATGATCGTCATCCTTCGTTCAGTTCCTGTTCGGGGTGTGTGTGTGGTGTATGTTTGGGAATTTACTTTTTGTTTTTTTTGTGGCAGATTGTGTCTGTGAGTGCATATTTTGTTGCGATGTTGCACGTTTTCGGTGTTCTCTTAGCTTGAATTACTTGTTTTTTCCCCCCTTAGTTACGTTATCTAATATTCACGCCGCAGTTTTCTACTAAATCATCATTTGCTTAGCCCGGTATTATTTGCATTCCTTGCCACCAAAAGCTCACTTTAAGCAGCGTACACAACACGGCGCGAAAGAATGATTTGCGCACTGTTTCACATCATACGGTTAGGTTAGGTTTTTGTGTGTTTATGATTAGATTTGTCCCACCCCATTTTCTCGCACCGCAATTGCTAATTCCTAATGTCCCCGCGCACATGTAAACGCTAACTGTGCGCTTAGCGATTCCCCTTCTATCGGGCGGTGTTTTGATGATGAATGATGGATGAAGGAGCATGCAATTTTTTTTTAACGATGGATGACGGTTAGGCAGTGGAACATTGTTGGCATGCGCATTAATAGTTTGCTTCACATTTCTTTTACAGAGCCAATGGGGTAAGAATTCTAACACGGATAAGCACCAACCGTAAAACTTGCAGAAAGTGGCAAAGAAAAATCGCTCGTAAATCGTTTTCACTTTGGCCCAAATCATGTACAGCAACTGTTTTGTAAAAGTTTAACAATCGTACACACAAGAGGAAATACGTGGAATGTGATTAACAATTCATTAAATCAAATGAAACTGACAGGTGAATGCACTAAGTATACTAAAATCCGACTGAAACGTGACACACGCGTCATGTCAAATCGTTTTACTGTACTAACCTTCATTCTTTAGCATCCTGGCGATTCTCCCTTCCGTTTCGCTTTACTCTCTCAAGTCTCAAGTCATATTGGCATGCCTGTTTTGTGTGTAGTTTCCTGTTGCCGCTTACTACACTAGCTAATTGAATCGATCGCTTTGCGTATTTCGTTTTCTTCTCATATTACATATTATCAAGATTTCTTCCCAAATGTTTTCCTACGGCCATCCCCCTTTGCACACTCATCCCCGTTGAAGCCTTTTCTACTACCTACTATTTCCTGGGTTTTGTTTGCCTTCTCTCATATTCTCACTCTTCCACGTTATGCTCTACACTCATGTTCTACAGCCCGGACAGTGCATAGCAATTCAATAGCACGCACACTGTTGCCTTTCATTGCCGAGGGGTTTTAAGCACAAAAAGCACCTACTTTGCACAACATTCTCTTCTGGTCTTTTGGGCAAGTAGAAAGGGGGGAGAGACAACACATTAAACTAAATTGCAGCTCACAGCGCGTACCTCACTCACAACTGCACGTTGTTGGATTTCTTTTCCGGAAACACCAAACATCTTCCAGCGGGCGTCGTCATGTGTGTGTGTGGGTAAGTGCTGTTGCTTTTGGGCAAGTACAATGAGCAGCTAACAACTTTTTCACCTAATCATTCTTTTCACCTGCCTGCTGGTGCACACTGTTGTTATTCAGCCAGATTAAGATGCGTTGCCCAGTGTTACGCGCGCTACAATTAGAAGTATCAGTTTGTTTCCTCTCATCCAGCGGTTCGGTTGCTTTATGGCATGGCATGAAGGCTTAACACATGCAGCCACCTTCCGAATCTTGCTGATCGCCCGAGTTCGACGGTTGAGTTTGCAAATCGACAGCTGAAAATAGAACGTTAGTGGTGGGTTGGGTTGGGTTAAGGAGCATTAGTAGTATGGTTAGTGGGTTCCGCGTGCTAAACGATCTCAAAAACCGGGAGAATAAAAACAAATGTACAAAAACAAAACAAAAGAAATCATTAAAAAGAGAGAAAAAAAACGGTTAAGGCTTTCTTTGCATTTATTACTTCTCTAACAACTTATGCTTAAAAACGTTAATAAGTAAGAGTAAAGTAAGTGACCCCATGGTAGCAGTACGCGTCCTGTTGTACGAATAGCCGTTACAGTATAATCTTACACAACAGTCTGTCTCCGCGCGCGCTGTCTAGGAATACGTCCTGATTGCTGGTTATGCTTTGTGTCAGGTCGGGGTTTTTCGGTCGGCGAACGGAATATTTTTTCGGGTTGGTTTACGGGATGTCTTGCAGTTAACATGTGTGTGGGGTGTGGTGGTGGTGCAAAGCAAATAAAATAATCATCATAATAATAATAAAAAACCAATACGTTATATAAGTTGTAGGATTGGAACATTCATGTACAATCATATTGCTGCTTGTTTTAATCGTTAGAGCGCTACTAAACTCATCATACACAAACAGGGCATTGCAAACAGGGGTCAAACGTGGAACGTGGAGCAGTGTTACGAGCGATAGAAAAGAAAATTTATATCCATTTACTATAGTTAATCACACGCGCCGTCAAGGGCACGCCCGTTTCGTGTAAAGGAAAAACGGAGGACACATCAAAATCGAAGAATGGAATAAAAATTGACTCTGCAACCGGTATGCAGCAGAGTTCAATAATGTTCATTAATCAAACCCACAACAGCACCTGTCTGTATAGTGTGTGTCGCGGCATTCCTCCCACTTACAAATAGTTGTTGCTAAACTTGAAACATAATCATCCGTCGTGTCCCCTCCATTGTTTAGGTGTTTTTTCCCCCCTGTTGTTCAGCTACAAATAAATAGGTCGAAAAATAGTGTAACAAAAAAAAAAACAAAACACACATACATATATACGACACAGAATGCGCTCGTCCATACACCGGTAGCGCTCACATTATTTTGTCGCCCAGTCACACTATTTGTCTCTCGTGTCCAGCCAAACCCCCCTCGGCTGACGCTCGAAATAGGCAGAAATTATCATTTTAATCGTAAACGCCGTCCTTGCAGCAGTCGTTTTGTATTAGCCGTAATGGTGGTGGTAGTAGTAGCAGTAGTAGTAGTAACAGTTCTTGTAGTCAATAGTAGTAACGGGGTTAGCACAATGCTGCAATAGTTGTTGCTGTTGCAGCGGATTTTGCAGCCGTAGCAAAGGTGGAGGAGGGTTGATCGTTTCAGCAAGCACAGCCACCTTCCGGGTCTTTTGTTTCGTTCGGCGAATCTTTCAGCACAACCTCGTGCACTGATAGTAGGTGAGGGAAGAAAATTAAAACGTTAAGGAAAACAACAAAACTAAACAAATGAAATACAAAATAATAACAAAAAAAAACGGAACATTTCATTATATGGCCATGCATAATGTTCGAAACAATCAAAAATAAAGCACGAATTGTTGCAGAAGAAAGAATTTCTTCCAGCGGAGAGTCTGATCGTAATGCATGTAGTATAGACGAATATTATTTGCACGTAAATTAATAAATGGCATTTTCGCTATGAAAAGGATACTGTCTTCTGGTGGTTTGTTCTCGGTCGAGTCCATGCCTGGCAGGGCGGCGGCTACTCTTCGGAAAAGCTAAAAGATGAATACAAAAAAAAAAACAGTTTGCAATTAGATGATGTATCGTTGCGTTGAGAATTTAAACCAGTCCGTACCTGCTTAACGTTATAGCCGGCTTTCGCACTAGTCTCGATAAACATTACATTCAGTTCTTTCGCTTTTCGCTCGCCCTCTTCCGTCGACACTTGGCGCTTGTCGGAAAGATCGGTTTTGTTACCAACTAACATTATAATCACGTCACTGCCACGCTCCGTTCGCACGTCATCGATCCATTTCGAAGTTTGATGAAATGAATTCGCATCTGAAAGGAAATGGAAAAAGAAACCATTTACAAATGTGTATAGAGAGTGGTTCACAATTATCCATAAGAGGAAAAGAATAAAAAATACAATTAGTAACAATTTGATGAATTTTCAACAAGGCGTAAGCGCATGGTAACCTATTTATTTCAAAAATCGATTACATCTGTCCCCATTTCTTTTCGTTGCTAATTTGTTTATGTCGATGATGGAATCGATTTGTCAGTAAGAATGGAAACTTCTCTCTTGACCACGCTGCACTACACCATCAACCAAACACATCTCACCCATGGAAAGGTTCATTTTATTCTGCATTCATTAATAGATGATGACCGACAACAGTGGCGCTCGATAAAGCAATACAGTAGCAACAAACACGCGAATGGAGTAGAGTAAACACACAACAAAAGGCGTGAGAAAAGGCGGTTTTCATTATCATTTCATTCATTCGATCCTTCATCGCCTCCATTTTTGCATTAGCTTCATCAAGAGCAGCGCTATTGTTGCCCATTATAAGTCCTAGGTCACTAAAGCACACAAAATGAACCATCCTGTGGGCAGCTAACGTTAATTTGATGGAGGCGCCTGGTTGGTCGAGACGTTTGCGTTGGCCCTACGGATGGTGGTCTATCACACAATGCAAATGTGTGCCTCTGGAACGTTCATCCCTTGCAGCAGTCGTCGTAGAGTGTAAACCATAGAGAGCGTGAGATTGAAAGAAAAATCCCGCACACAACCGGGCGGAAACGGAAATCGATTCGGAAAACCCAAAACCAAACGCAGAGTGGCTGAAAACCGCACTGCAGTGAACTTAGGCAGTTGCATCAATGACCGTTGCGTCAGGACGAAGCTGATGTATCGTGTACAAAATTTAGCCCACTCACTAAAAATCGTTTGATTGAATACGATCCACACAGACATAATAGGTGTGTGTGCATTTCCAGCTAACCGACACACGCTTCACCACCTTCACACTCCTGCCTTTCTCGCATTTTCGCTCTATATTTGTGCAACACAATACAACAAATCGCGTAATGATTTTGTGGTTGCTCGAGCCGACGCAGATTCATCCTCTTTTTTCCCGCCGTAACCTAAATCAAACCTAAAAGACATAGAAACACAAACGCACTGGACGATGCGCTAGGCACGATTGGGAAGGAAGAAAACTGCAAGTCATAAAAAGACACTACGGTCAGTCCGAACCGGTACCGCCGGGGTTCATGGTTGCTCAATGAAGAGGTGACGCGGCGAAGGAGCGTAAACCTCACAAATTGACCGTTGCTGACGCGTGACGGATTGAGTCACACACTAATTGAATCGTGCCGTGCGTTTTTGTGTATTTATTATCATCGATGGGCCGTGGGGGGCAGCGTGATAAGTTTTGACAATATTGCCTTTCCCGCGCGCACGTGTCCCGCGTGTAGTTAAATGTTTCACTTTCAATCGGGCGAATGGGCGGACGCGGACAGGCAGACGGGCGTGTGGGAGAAAACAAAATTTAATAAAACTGTATGCCGGTCGAGTGCCTAAAAGGGTGTGAACACCAAACAGATATATTGGCGCAGTATCAATATGAAACATTTAGTTCAACAGGTTAATAAACGACCGAGAGGGAGGAGGGCGTCACTTTAGGCGTTGAAAGTAACACTAATGTGAAAATAAATTCTTCGATGCTTACAATTTCAATAAATAACAAGATAATGAAGTCGCCGGTCTTCACATGACAGGACGAGGTATTGAATCCGCTTGGTACTCTTACGTGGTACTCTTATACGATGCGTTCTAGAAGACGCTCCTTAGAGGAGGACTCTAGGATATGAATGTCCCTGATAGCGAGACCTCCTGGCCTACATTGCCCTCGGTAAGAACTAAAAATTATTTACTCTGGGCGGCGCCGTTTTCATCATTTAACGATAGAAATTTTATAACGAAATCTCCTTAGGAGATTATCATGACTTTAGCACGACTTTAACAAGATCGATAAAGTTTCAAATTTTGAATAATGTTCCTGAATTAATATCCAAATTGCTGCACTCGTAGCGCTCTTTATTGTATCGGGTACTTTAAAAATTAAAGCATAATTAAAAGGCATCAAGGGCTATTGAGGAATTTTATGAAGATTCTATCAGTTTCGGACTGGAATAATTCTCAAGAAATCTATGGCTTAAAACCTCTGATTTGGCCATTAGGATCGTGAGTATTAACCTTTTTTGACACAAGATATGTTTTACTTGGAATAGGGGTAAATGAAAAGTTAATAAATCGCGAAAAATATCTTAAAACAAGTTACGAACTCCATATATACTGAAGGGAATGTAAAATATAGCTATGTCAAGGTACGAAACATGACTACTTTCCAAACAAAGAATATCGATATCGAAACAGCGTATTCCATGCAGAAGGTTCCACAGGTTGACGGTAGATTTACGACAGGGCACTCGAAACCAAAGTTAATTTGTGTCAACGATGATAAGAAATGTAAGTGCCACAGGGCACGCCAAACTAACCGATTCAGATTTGTGTGGCAATTACACGTCATGAAGTCTCGTTTTTTGTTGTTGTTTGAATCCGCACCCATCGCAAACCAAAGTTGTGACAAGTTGCGGCAACTTCAGAGCCAGAAGTGTAGGAGATCGAAGTGTAGAAAGCAGACGAATCTTTACCGCCGGTCTTTTGGTGTATAACACGAGCGTCAGCCGTACCTAGCGGAGCAATGTAAACAGGCACGTTTGTAATTGCATCGCAAACAACAACAAGTGGGTGGATAGGATGAGTGAACTTTTCTTCTTCGCATAAAAGAACAAAACAGGAAAATGTCAACCCGGGAGCAGCATTACTGTGGGGGCGCTGCTTAGTGTCGCCAACTCAGACGGAAAGGTCAACCGGAACAATGGAGTCTGAAGGCTTTAACGGACGTCATCCACCCATCAGAGCATACAACGGTGATTCCTGTCGTTCTGCACTGCCCAAAAATGCATGATGGCAACGGCATGATTTATGGTGGTCCGTATAAAGATCCAAATCTTGCAACCCATCTTCATCCGACGGGGGTCACAGGCTAAAGTTCTGCGCTAAATCAGAATAACATATGTAAAAGTCGTTCTTTCCCTAACAGAAAGGCCGACGTCTGTCCGGGCCGGTCCGTGTGCATACTTACTTGTAATGTCGTACACCACTACTGCTACGGTTGAATCACGAATGTATGATGGTATCAGCGACCGGAACCGTTCCTGACCGGCCGTGTCCCACAGCTGTAATCTCACTGTTCGATCCTCTAGATACATCGTTTTCGAGAGGAAGTCTATACCGATCGTGGCCTACAAAGAGAGAGAGCGAAAGAAAAATGATGCACGTTAGTATCGATGAAGCAAGTGGCAAGTTCCATTCCCGTAAGCTAAAGTGGTGATTTAGATAGCATCGTCGATAAGACGTGCGTGTAATGTGCGTTCCTATCAGCATCTATCCAACGCAACGAACGACTGAATGAATGCAATCCAGAAGATGAAGACCGTGGTGCTGTGGTGTTGTGTGCACAGGTTATGGTAAACATGCGCGTACCATAAAGCAATTCAATCAATCGCCCCAAACTACACGAAGCCAATTATGACAACACTTCACCAACAGAGCAGACAACCGGTACGGCGAATATCTCGTTTCCGCTGCCAGCAAACGGGGTTTGCCTGTGTGCTGGTGGTGTGTGATATTGCAACAGTCACAACCGCAAGGTCCATGTTTGCCGCAAGTTTTTCATCTGCCCGTGGGAAGTAGATATCGCCTCTTCTTTCTTAACCTTTTGAACGGTCCCGATGGGAACTATTAAAGTATCATTTCTGTCAGTACTTGGGCGATCTTACAGCCCAACACACACACAAACCGCTGTTACGTTATGGTCAGGGAGAAGCGTAAAGTAAGCTGTCTCGTGCAGACTGTCGAACCTGGCGAAACGGATCGATAAACGGATGGCTGTAGGTATAAATCTCCTAAATCGATGGCGTCAGCATTCGGATGGTGTGGTCCCGGTGGCGTTCAAACCAAGCGTGCTGGTAGTTGCAAATAACCAGCTGACCCGAACACAGGAGGATGTCCTGTGTTCGTGCCAGACGAAGGTAACCTTCAACGGAATTCGCCGTCGTGAGTGTGCGTTTTATTTTGACTTTATCCTATTAAGGTTAGGTGTTGTCGGAGGGTTTTTTTGCTGCTGCTGCTGCGCCTCCATTCCATTGACGGTTGCCGACCAGACGTCGGGAAAAATTCAAGGCGCCGGTGTAGCGTACAAATAAATATGGATCATCTAATATGAATGAGTAAACAGGGAAGTGAGTCTGCCGTTCCGTTTGGGGTTAGATGTAAAGGGCGTTCATCCTTGAAACGGAAGCTGCCGGAAAAGATACGTTAGTAATAATGAAAACACTTGTCCGGGGAAGATAACAGCAATAGGTCTGTTGGGGATATTTTAAGACCATCGTAAAATGAGTTTAATTGAAGAGGTATATTTGTAGCTGGTAGGTTGTTATTAGGTTCGCTTTTAGTTCAGTGGCAAATGTTTAATTCGTCAAAATTTGATAACAACTCTCATCAAGACATTTTCAGAGCATTTGAATACACTAGGACACATTCAGCAAACGAATTTACACAAACACGAGTTATCTTTAATGAGCATGTTTTCCCAGTTTTATGATTCCTACTGCTTGCAACACCATCTCCAAGACATAAATAACCGGAGCCTTCGTGCTGCTCCCGTGAACTGCAATAAAATTGGAAAATTGTTCCTCCGGGCAACCATCGAAAGAAACGGGTGTGGTGGTGAAATGGTCGTCACAAACGAGAACCACACATACTAGCGCACACAGCCACCAAACCAACCAATCGGTACTCGAAATATTTTTTGACGAGGTAATGGTGTTTCTCCACTATGAACACACGTAGCATCGAACCCGAGGTTAAGTTGCAACGTAAAACTTGATGCCTCGGGTCGGCAGGATTGCACTCTGCCGTAGAGCACCGGACAGACCACTTCAGAATGCTGGGTGCAGGCTAAGAGCAGCTATCCCCGTACCAACTCGGTGGCACAACTTGAAATTCACTTGAAAATCCCTCCGGTGCACGTGCAGCAGCCACCCGTACCAGTGCCCCCCCCCCAACAAAAACAAACATAAAACGTACAAACTCGATGCTTCTGACAAAAGAAGAACCACATTCATGTTGCGGGTACATTCGTGCAATGGACCGGTCGAAAGGGAAGAAACCGGGTGTGGAGGCGAAAACTGTACCGCGACCGTGGAATGCATCCTAAAATTATAAACTGAATAAATAAAACGAAAAACACCTCGACCATTCTGGCCATGGAGCGTGGGCCACGAAAATACGGTACCGGTGTGCTGGAACGAAATGCTTTTAACGACATTTTCTTATTGTCCATAGGCATCCTTGTCGAGCAGCAGCAGCAGCAGCAGCAGCAGCGGCAGTACATGTAGGTCAAACGTAATGAAAGGACATCCGTGGGGACATATCCATAACGATAAGCTCCCTGTTTTGAAACGTGACAACCAGTTGTACTGTACAAATTTGGATTAATATTAGCCTAAGAATAGCGATGAGTTGGGGCGGCCCGTTGGTAGATGCGACAGCGGCGCCGGTCTTCACACGGCAGGACCGGGGTTCAAGTCTCATCTGGGTCGTTCCCCCATAGTGAAGACTGACTATCCAACTATGCGGTAACAAAATAAGTCTAGTAAGCCAGAAATGGAACCTTAGAGGTTGTTAGGCCAAGAAAGAAGAAGAATAGCGATGAGTGAACTGAGGAGTTCGAGTTGGAATATTACATGTAATTCTTGAGTTCTTTAGAGGCGTGAATGGGCCGCAAGACCTCATGTCTTCATGTTGGTATGCTTGAATTGATTTAAGGGTTTTGGATGTCCTGGAATTGGTTGAAAAAGATCGTGAACTTGACCGAGATGATCGCACTACGTGATGAGATGATCGATGATCGAACTGATGCCAGTTGTGACCAGTTGTCAGAATAAATCTACAGCAAGAAAGCAGGAAGAATCTGAGGGATATCTGATATCTTCTTCTTCCTTGGCACTACAACCTCGTGGGGTCTTGACTTGCTATTGCTAGCTCTCTGTGACTTAGATTTTACCCGTAACTGGAGAGTCAGTCCTGCGTACGGGGAGGCGGTCTGCCGATACCTGAGATAGTAGGTTCTTAAGATAGCAGTGTCAAAGAAGAATAATAAACTCAATTCATTTGGTTTGCCGAATATTAGAATCGACAATGCATGATTCAACAACACGCATGCGGTCCGGAGTTCAAATCTTATCGGAGAACATTTATCAATTAACATTCAGTCCCAAATACTTCCCATCCAATGATCCAATATCAGATGAAGTATAGAGAAAGCAAATTTAATTTTGCTCATAATACCAACTTTAAAATTAAAAAAAAAGTAAACCTTTTACCAACGAACTTCTCACAAAAGCAGCAAATTCCGTTTTACATCTCTAATGACAAATGGTAACGGAAATGGCACCAATACACACACATGCACATAGTTCGATTCTTTGTCGCCAGACAAATTGATTCCTTTAGGCTGATCAATCATCTACCATCTATACCACGCTTCGTTTCCATTGTGCGAAGGGCGTAAAATGGTGCTTATGCCGCCCGCTCGTCGTACGTCGTGTCTTTTGCCACATCAATTTTGCTCTTAGCCCTTCCCGGCGAGGTTCAATTTCCCTGCGCTGCTTGTAACAGTGTGTAAGGCATGCACTTGGCTAGAAATTCTAAACGCCGCCTTTCAAAGCAATTCTTTTGTGTGATTTAACACATGTATGACATAAGACCGAATCCGCGTGTGCGAATGCAGCACAAGCATGAGTGGTACACCACCAGCGAGCGAGTACATCGATTCACCGGTACCCGGTAATGCAGCACAAGCATGAGTGGTACACCACCAGCGAGCGAGTACATCGATTCACCGGTACCACCCTGTCGTCACCGGAACGAAAGCGCACGGCGATACAATGCCGGTGTGTTCTTCTGCTGCTCCACACCGTGTACGGCGAATGTGTTTGTATTGCAGGGCACATTTCGGGGCAAGTGTACCAGTGCGAAAGGAAAACACACAGAATTGAGCTGCTAAAATGTCCGGAACCTTGTGTCACCGCCTATCAACCGCCCGCCGCCCAAACTTCGAGTGTGACGCTCAACCTGGGTGGCACATACACCACAACCATTGAAATACTGTTGCCAGTGTCGATGCCGATGGTTTGCACTTTGCGTGGGGCGACATCATGTCTCCGCATACATTTTAATGATCTAATTTCACATCACTCTCTGCCAGGGACCGCCACCAACCGGACGTGATGAATGTGCCGCGTGCGTGGGTTGTGTGTGGTTGTGTGGGACGGTGGCGCTTTACTGTCTGAAGGACGCCGCTGATCGAAAGCGAAGTTAAGCGGTTCTAAAACCACCGACCGTGTGGATCGATTACGATTGAACGAGCTGTTCCCAAGGCATGGAAGTTTTATTGCCGGCACAAAGGGAGATTCAAAAGCTATTGCACCAAACACGAAAAACGCCAAAGTTTCCTTATTGAATTTTAAACACAAGTTTTCAAAGCTAGCTACTGATTTTTGGGAAGCTTATGTTTCAGCCCGACCTTTGGAGTACGCAGGAGTACCTGCCAACAATCACAGAGCCCTGCTAGCATTAATGATTCCATGTACCATCACTCGGGCGGATGCGCGCGCTTGCCCTTGCCACATTCCGCTGAGGTTAGAGTTTATCTTACGCAAACCGCAAAAACCCACCGACATGGAAAATTACCTCCAACACCAACAACTTGTTCGAGGCAGAAAAATTCCATCCCTGCTTTCCGGATGAATTATTATTTACGTCCTTACGTCCGCCGAAAGTTTGCCGAAATTTTCTTTTCTTCTTCTAAAAAAAAAAAACGGGGAAAATAAGACCAGCATTATGTACGGATGAGGAAAATTTGGACGGCAGAGGAAACATTCCTTTAGACTGCCCTTCGTTTGTGTTTTAATGTGCACAGCTCTTGCCTCTTCCATCATCCCATTCACGACAGTGAAATGGGAAAGTTAGGTATGCCCCGTGTCCTATACACAGACGCACAAGCGTCCTGTGCGCCAAGTCGGAACAGACAAACACATTATGTATTCCTAGCTAAGGTGTTGGCCGGATGTTGAACCGGTCGATGGAACAAAAGGAGAATTGAACAGTGTCGGGTAGTGTACTGCACGCCCTTAGAACGGTGGTGCGTCTTGATGAGGGTTGGTGGGTGTGGGGTGCTGTATGACAGATGATGGAGCGCGTTGTTGCTGTTTCGGACGCGTGGCAAACGTACATTACTCATACCACTCGAAATAATGTGGCGCAAAGATGAAAGCATAAAGGTATTAAGCAACACAGTTTGCCACGGAAAATGTGTTTCGCTAAACATCGCTGGAAGTTGGATGCTGCGTGGATGAACTGGATTTGTAGAATATGTAATCCATTTAACGCTTTCGAATACCATAAATCCTTTTCGCAACAGCACAGATCACAGGCTAAAAGTAAAAAAGGGTAGAACATGATTATGAACACGAAACAACAAAACAACAAGTCTCATATACGGAAATAGATGGCGTTCCATGTTTTCGATCATCCGTCTCATAGAGATGACGCCTGTTTAGCACATTACGGTACGGGCTGATGTAGTGAAAATTGTTTGCCAATAAACCACCTCTCGCTTCCGGTTCCGGTAACGACGGCAAGACAAAACACGCTGCTCCGCTTGTTCCGGTGGTAGCGGTCCGTTTTGCATAAAGTGAAATGAAATCGCTAGGCTTTACGGCGCGTGGTAGTTGTAAATCTCTTTCTTTTTTGTGTGCCTTCTTCAACACAAAAAGAACAGACCCAACGCCCTTGATTCGGATACGTGTTTCCCACTTGTTTCCTTGCCCGGATAAGGGGCACTTGTATTTGTGTGTGTGTGTCTGTTATGAGGGAAATCATTTGCATTGCACATTGTAAATTTCTTCTTCCGTTAATACACCGGGACAACATCAGCGTCAATTGAAATGGCACAACTAAAAGACTGTTCGTGTTCTGTGGTTTGAGTTATTGCTACAGCGTAACGGAAAGAATGCAAAACACCCTCAACGGGGTTTTCCACACATGTCGCCAGCACAGCGTACACAACAGCAACAACCAAAAACAGGGTGGCTCCATTTCAACTTTATGCACAGACAAACAACAATCTGCCCACACCTCCAAACAAGGGAGCGCCATTATTTTGTGCAATCTCTCCCTTAAAAAGAGGAAAGACTGTATCCTTTCTTACCTGGCCGTGTGATAAATTTGTTTACAACTGTTACAAAACAAACAGCGTTACTGTTGTTAGCCTGCCTTTTACAATATGGTTGAGTGGAGTCCGAAATCAGTGTCGCCCGGAATGCTGCAATCCGCAACACACTGGTGTGAACGAATCGTGTGAGCGCCACGACGTTTGCTGGAATTTGCCACCGAAATAAATAGCTGGATCGTATTAATTGCACACAAATTGCAGAACGTAAAGGCGAAACATTCCTTCTATCTTTTAATCTTTCCCGAGTGAGCAAGTAATCCGAAACATGAGGGGGGCATAAGCGAAGATCGGTAAGCAGGAGAAGAAACAAAAAAACACATCAAATGAAATGAAAGCTCATCAAGCTTCTAATTTTGCTTTGATGAGGCTCTTCTTTTTTTTTTGGTTTCGTCTACCTTTTCCCCGCGTTGCTGCCCGAGTGGGTAAAGTGGGAATGGTAGTGGTAGTGTGCTGTACAGCTTAAAGTTTATTACACCCGGTTCGTGGAGCGCAGAAGGTGGAAACATTTTGAATAATTCAGGATTCAATTTCTTGCCAGCGCGAAAAGGCAAATTACTTCATATACTCGCGCTATCGCGCAATCGTTTTGTCTGCCATTGCGAATGAAATGGAGATAAAAGTTGGAAAAGGGACGCAAGAGCACCAAAAAGTTACATCACGAGCTTTTGGAGAATTATGCTAATTGAAATCAGAAACGAACGCACCCATCGTTAAGAATAAAATATTGAATAAAAAGCAAGAACACACACACACACAGGCCAGCTTTTAAGTACCTTCCAACGTCGTGGGGATGTGAGATGTGCACGATAAAGTTGTGCTAATGAATTACAAATGGGTGGTTTCTGACGTGGCATTTATGGTGTGCCGCGTGTCAAGCAGCTTACGCACCAATAACACACACATATACACCGAACGAATGATTCAAATAGCATGGCAAATCGGCATAGAATATTACTCACCAGACCACAGACATTCGCCAAAAACCTGTCACCCTTAGGCGTTAAAATGATAAAGTGGTTCCCAGGTACATGGCGTTGTGCCTGTTGCCTAAAAAAGGAGGCAACCTCCCTACGCATTGTTAAATGGTCGAAAATATAGTTCCGGCCACACAATGTCGATCGAATGCAGCTAAAGGTAGTGTGTAGGTGAGCATTATTTAACACGCTTCATGAATCAGTAAACCGCGTCGTTCTCTTTTGCACTGCCTTTCTCTGTCTCGTCGCTGCTGGCAGGGTGTGTTGTTATCAGGTGGCCTCTTTTCCTTTGGAGCAATACATTTCCTAAACCTTCACACCGTTTCTTATCGCCAGCAAATGTAGCAAAAAAAAAGGCACAAACGTACTGGCAACACTTCAACAGGTGACGCAGGATTCGTCATCAGTTTCTTGCTGTTGGAGGTACAGGTGGCAGACATTGAGGTGGTGTTGAGAACTGTGATTTGTTGGTATATTTAAATAAATATTTCATGCTACATTCTTTTGATACATGATTGTGTACCCTGCGATCTGTTATAATTCCTTAAATAACAAAAAACAAAATAATGATATTCAAATATTAAACACCTTATCTCTAGTGCAAGAAGCGAGACACCGTAACCATCTGTATCAGACTGATAGATCGATCACACAAGCAAGTCAACAGCCTCAGAAATCGAAACTGGTGGTGTACGATGACGCTGCACACGATGTAATCAGCATCCTTCACAACCCCAGACATATTGACAGCTTACAAAGATGAAATCCATGCGTTTGCTGTTCCTTCGCCACGCTTCAAACATTGGTCATTTACCGCATGAAGAAATCCTTTAATTTACACTAATCGACACAACCTACCGGTAAGGAAAATGAGGGGAACGGATATGGGGCCTACCAGCGGGCTAGACAGGAAGCACGAGAACTCCAGGTCCGTCCATCATCATGTCGCTGGGACATATTACGTGAGAAGAGTGTAATTAGGTTAAGTTGTAATTAATTGCTCGACTAATTTGCACAACTTTCGCGGTCTTCCTGTTTATTCTATCAAACCGACCGAGATACCGGAGTGCAACCAGACCAGGACGGGGAGAACTCGTTGCTTTCCTTGACATCTTGAAGCTAATTTAAATTATATTATAGGTGTATGGAATGTTATCAAATTGAAAAATAACTATTAACGTTTATCAATAAACCGAAAATTATCACCAAAGCACCAGAAGAACCAGAAATGGTTGATGAAAACAAGCATACGCCTGGAAAAGTTGTTCTAACTAATTTAACTCAACGAAAGAAATCGATGCTTTGGATTGCTCTTAATTACGCACCTGGCTTCGAATGGTTTTGGCGTGTCCGTGCCGTCCGTTACTACGGGACCGTACAGCGGTTAAAAGTCAATTGGAAGAAAAAGAAAAGTCCGTCGACGGGAAAGTTTTAATGCAATTTTGCCGCTGTTCTTGATTGTTGCTTGCACGTACCGTACACAAACACACTTTTTTTTCGTTAATTTTATTCCGACGAAATGCAAAAAAAAAAAAAACAAAACTTTATTCTGGCACAAAGTTTGTTGCTCGTAGAACTTTGTGGACGAAGAAAACAAAAATATTTTTTTTTGTACGAAATAGATAAGCAAAGATAAATGCGGTAGAACAGAATACGCACAGCTCGCATAAGCCATAAGAGAAACAGATCAAACTTTTTGAGATGTGTCCATTTTAACGCGTCACCGTTGCACAACAACCAGCTTAGAGTAGTTTTTGTTTAAAATAAACACAGCCATATAAATAAACAGACATTTCGGTAGCGTTCTTCTAGCAGTGCATCACGAGCCTTTACCATAAACTCCTCCTTTACTTCATATAAATCTATTAGTTTATAGCTTTTGCTCAACCAAGCGTCCTTGCCGCTGATGGCGGTGACATTTGCACTGGGAAAGTGTAGCCTACTAGCCGTGGTGTGTGTGTTCGGGAAGTAGTGGGCGTATGCAGCAGTACTGCGCCCGGTACGGATCGTTTGGCGTGGGAAGAAGCAACGGCATCAGCATCATCTCATTTCATCACATAAATGGTACCGCGTCACCAGCAGTGTATGGCGGGGTATGTGATAAAAACGACCAATTTTTATAACCCAATTCTCTTCGCAATATTGATTACCGTTGTGTGGCGATGAGCGGTGGAAAAGGTACGGGATCATGTGTGGAGAAGTACAAATGTGACACCGAAACGGATCTCCTCACTGGCGTACGGTTACCAATGAAGGAATGCTTTATTTATGATGGATAGCGTTATTCTACTGTAGGATGATACATAGAAATCAATTTGCTCAGTTCTGTTCTGTTCTGCTGTAGTTTGGTACCTTGCTATAGGTTATTTCTTACACAATACGTGCTTCTGGTGTGAAAGAGTGAAGGAGTTGTAGAAAAAATTAGGTCAGTACACTACCTAATAGATTAACCAGAGGCATCAATGAAGTAATCAGCTAATTTAGCAAGGTCTGTTATTTCACATACGAATCGTTCTGATTTACATGGACAAGTAAGCATAAATCGGATAAACTTAAGCAAACTACGAGTAACAAGCGTATTTATTCTTGTTCTTTTTCTATTTTTGTTATATAACCATGTTTTCGGTTCGGTGACGTATATGATTGCGACGCCGGCCTCCACACGGCAGGACTGGGGTTCCAATCCCGTCTGGACTTTCTCCCCGTACGCAGGACTGACTATCCAGCTACCGGTAAAATGAAGTCACAGAAAGCTAGCAATAGCAGGCCAAAACTTAGTTTGTATAGAGCTAGAGAAGACGAAGAACCATGTTTTGGTCTGCCATTTCTAATTTTACAGTTCATGACTTAGTTAATCCTTGAATATCTGTCCCAATCGTCTACAATTATAGAATCTTCGATAGGATATATAAACACAAAATATAGTGACAACGCACCAACCATGAAACACATCTTCCATTAGGGCACTAAATGAGTGTCTTCTGACGAAAGTCCGACATGGACGGCTACGACAGGTGTAGCATGTACTTCAACATCTGGGAAGAGGCTCTGACCGTTAGGCTCCAAATGCGCAACGGTAAACTACACAAGTTCCCAGGTGTTCCTATTTACCTTATGGTGTATCAAGGTCCTCGGGTTGGAGATCAACGAGGCAAAAACCAAAATGATGGTGGCACCACCAGCGGCCCTGCTAACAAACACTGATTTACGCAGGGGTGATGTACAGATAGGTGATCGCACCTTTGAAGTCGTCCAAAACTTCACCTATCTGGGGTCAAAAGTCAGCACCGATAACAACATAGAAGTTGAATTGCGCGCAAGGGTGCTGGCTGCCAACCGGTCATACTACAGTCTGAGGAAACTTCTCCACTCAAAATACCTGTCGCGACGGACGAAGCTGGGACTGTACAAAACCTTTATAGTCCCAGTACTCACATACGCCTCTGAGACATGGACCTTGTCCAAAACTGACGAAACCCTCTTAGCCGCGTTCGAGAGGAAGATGCTCAGAAGGATTTTTGGCCCCGTATGTGTGGAAGGACAATGGAGGAGCCGCTACAACGACGAGCTCTATGAGCTGTACGGTGATCTTACCATCGTGCAGCGAATTAGGCTTGCCAGGCTCCGGTGGGCTGGCCATGTCATGAGAATGGCACCGGACGACCCAGCCCGTAAAGTCCTTTTAGGCCGTCCACATGGACAGAGGAGGCGTGGTAGGCCCAAACTGAGATGGAGTGATGGAGTTGATGCGTCCGCCAGAACGGCCGGGATAATGGATTGGCAGACGACGGCGCTAGACCGTGAGCGGTATCGAGGATTGTTGCAGCAGGCCAAGACCGCGAAGCGGTTGTAGCGCCTGATAAGGAAGCAATCGGATGCATTATTGGAAACAGAGTGTTTTTTTTTTAAGGCATTCGGAACGGCCTGGCCGTATTGCTAGAAACAGAGTGTGAAGAGTAACATTTGAAATGAAAAAAGACTTTTACGATCCTATATGCATGATTACTTTGCACTGCGGTTCAGGTGTTAAGTGGGCTTATATACGAAAACGAATAGAAGCATTACAGCTTAATAAATCTGGAGTGACCAAATCAATCAGCTCAAATATGACGTTTGTCTGTTGCTGGCAGGGTGAACCAACAACCGATCCACTTGCTAAGGGGCGGCCCAGTGGTAGATGCGACCGCGGCGCCTGTCTTAACACGGCAGGACCGCGGTTCAAGTCTCATCTGGGCCGTTTCCCCATAGTGAGGACTGACTATCCAACTATGCGGTAACAATAAGTCTAGTAAGCCAGAAATGGCAGGCATGACCTAAGGGTCGTTAGGCCAAGAAAGAAGAAGAAGATGTCTGCAACATTGAAATATATTTGTATGTAAAAGATAAAATTATGTAAAATAAAAAAAGGTAAAATTTTCGTGTGGAACATTTAGAACGTTTAAAATTTGTCCATTTTCTCACATATCATATATGATAATGATGAAAAAGGTGCATAAAATGTATTAAAAAATAAAGAAAATATATAAATATATGCATTGTTCTTGGCATTTAGAATTAGTGTCAACATTACAGAGCATAATTGTATGTGGGAGTACACGAATATATGGAAACTACCAGGAACCAGGTGTACAAAACATGTAAAAACAGCTTGTATGATTCAGAAAAGCATGCGAAAAAAAAAAATCAACCCATGAAAAACCAACCCATCCGACAATCTGACCCAAAAATCACAACCAGCTGCAATTGATGGATGACAAAATGCCATCAAACTTTTCCGAACCGAAAACAACAAGAGAGATGGAAAGGTCGCATGACTAATAACGGGTCAACAAATCGTGAATGATGGAGGTTGGTGGTGGTGGTTTAGGTTGACCACACAACCCGCATCACATCACACCCATGCGCGCCCTATGAGTCGGCCAATATTCGCATCAAGTTCTCCTGCTGTGCTTCTCGCTTGCACGCTCTCTCTCACCCGTTTTCTCAGCCAGTTCCAGTACGTTGGCATGCACCACGACGGGGAGATATTCGATCTTCTGGTGAGCATCGACGTCAAATTCTATTATCCCTGCCCAGTGCCTGACGGGGTCATACCTTTACACCTTTTTTCACTCTCTACATTCCCGTTTCCGTTCTATCCCCCCCATCACCACACCACTCCTGGTGCCACTTACCTGGTATGTGTTGTCGAAGCTGTCGTACATAAACCTGGTGATTAGCGATGTTTTGCCCACTGTATCAGGACGGGTGTGTTAAAGAGTTGAGCGATGGTAGAGGTGGCACGAAACGGATGCATCCAGCAGACCGTGAATAGCATCATCATCATCATCGGTTTGAAGGTTTGTAGAAGCGGCATAACAAGGCAGCATAAATCCGGGTGCCGGTGAGAGCCATGAAACGGAAGAAGAAGAGTACACATGTGATCATACATACAAAGTAGTAGACAGGGAGAGAGAGAGAGAAAAAAAAATCACATACACTCCAACACAAGCACGCACATGTGGTATGAAACAGGCAGAATTGGAAAGAGTCCTCCGGAGAAACCGGAGCGATGATGTATCGCATAATTTGATTATGCACCCTGGTTTGGGGCAAAAAATGGGGCCCGAGATTTGTGAGAAAAGTGAAGTACCCATTTTCAGGGCCGGTAACCTCAAAACAGAACCGCCACACACCACACACCGAATACCGGTGGTGACTCGAGAGCAATTTTTCATTGCCTTTTGGCTTCAAAATCCGTTCATGGTGAAATGTTGTACGGTGTCGTTGTGGTTGTTCCTGCTACTTTCGAGTCCTTTCCGTCGCCCTGAGACTGTCCCACATTCCCTCGAGACGACGGGAGGCATGATTCATGCTGTCTGATTCGTCTTGCTCTACACCAGATGTGTCAAACTCATTTCATTGGCGGGCCGCATTTACACATTTCCGATAATTTGCGGGCTGCAAAGTTGATCTTAATAAGAAAATCAATATGGTCCAACTAAATACTTTTCAAAAATGTATAAAAGATTATCTTCGATATCTTACAATCAATTACATATGCAGTTTAGTCATGTTCGCGGGCCGCATCTAAAGTCTAAGCGGGCCGCATGCGGCCCGCGGGCCGCCAGTTTGACATACCTGCTCTACACTAAGCTTGCAGAACGTGTACGTGAGCCACCGCAAACCGTGAGACGAGAATATTCTCCCAAGAAAACAGTGTGCTACGAAAGCACACGCCTCTTTCCGTTTTGGGACCAAAACGCCGAAAACATGTACCATCCATAAGCAGACCGAGACGAAGAAACAATGCAAGACGGATTAAAAGTAGAAGGAAAACAAACTTGCAATAAATTGCCAACAAAAAGAAAGGACGGACGGTATAAAATAGTCATTCCAAACACACCTAATACACCGACGCGCAGCCAAGCTCCGATTGTTTTGGTAGAAGCTGGGATTAAGCTCCCGTATCGAGAAACGTCAAGTCAGATGTTTCGAGTGATAAGTGAATTAGATTTCGGTGTCGGGGGGGGGGAAAGCTTTCTTTTGTGCGTGAAGATGAACCACGAAACGCAACCCGTCCCAAAAGAACAACACACAGGGAAGATACCCGCTCCTGATGGAGAAGTTTTTCGTACATAAATATTTTTTGGTTGCTTTAGCCCGGTTGCGTGCTTCTACCGAGGGTGTTATCACACAATGGAAAGCTTTCTTTTTCACCCGCCTTGCAAAAAAAGCCCGTTTGCACGACGGCATGCGTGTGAAACGTGGCGGTGGTCCACGGACGGACACAATGATGAATAATAAATCTAATTCTCGGGACGTGGTGGCTTCGTCTTTGAAGCTCAATCCGTCCCCAAAGCAGCTGGGTGGATGAGGTCACGGTTGTCCCACAGCTTCCAATCGCTTTCCATCGTCGGCTGTTGGCTCGGTTTTCTAGATCATTTGCTAAGTACTAGACACGAGTGGTACAGCGTTATTTTTCCGATTTCCTTTGGGTTCAGTTCAGGAACACGACCAACTCTTTCACTCGAGCAACGCTCGCGAGGAGCATCTTCCACTAGGCAGTGTATTTTCTACATGCATGGTTTACGTCCTCACGGCACTGGTGCGACTCGTTTGCTGATTGAATAATGGGTAATTTGTAGTGCCAGTCCGAAGGCAAATTCCAGAGACCCCGGGGGTTCGTTTTATTCGTTAGTATTTTGCACTAAACCTCTCTATGTTGCGCAGTTGTGACGTTTCTCACGCATTTCTCAAGACATGGGGAAGCTCTGTTCCCCGTTGCTAAGCATTCTTCTAGCACGATCATCAAAGCCTCCGCATGTTTTGCAGTGGTATATAGGGGAAAAGCTTCAAAAGGTGAACAGCAGTAGTGGTGGGGTTGGGCATAGAAGTTAACGGTTTTCCACGCTTCTCATACACACATTCACATGCAGGGAGAGGAAAATGAGCAAAGAACATTCGATAGCAGTTCAGTTTAGAAACTTCAGATATTTACCGCTTTGTTCGCCGAGAAAGACGAGCTTAAACTTCCGCAGAGGGTTTCCAAAATCGCCGGATGATGACATCGTGTGACCGGGGCGGGGTGGTTGTTGGCTTTTCTTCGCTACTTTCTTTCCTCGCTGTACGTTCCACTTGGAGCAACGGTTTGTTGCAGGCACACACTCGCGGGGTTCGCGAACACCACTACACACACACTACAAACCCACCGGCCAAGAAACGCACTCTCTCACACACTTCTGCACCAACCGCCTGTGTTGTTTGGTGCTTTTCCACGGGGAAAAACAACGATCACGTACCACACACTTTCCACTGGAACTGGAGCACACGATCGACAGGTACTGGTGCGGCTCGTTTGGTGGGGGGTGGGGGAAGAGCTTCGCAACCGTACCTTTCTTTAACGCTCTCTGCCTTACGAAGCCCAAAAGAAGGAAAAAACAATATTATCCGCAGGCTCTGTGTATATCAGTGCATCCGGTACGCAGGGGTGCAGCTACGCGAGTGTGTGCCTGTTTCCGGTAAGAAAAAAAAAACTAGGGGTCAAGAAAGGAATGGAAAAGTGTATGCCCGATCCAGGTCTTTGTACTCCGCTGTGCTTGCTGCGTTGGCTGTCGCGATGCGTTTCAGCTGACACGACGGAAAGTCCAGGTCAGCCTACCTTTCGATTAGATCGGTGAACTGGACCGCCACCGTTTACTGTGTGTGCGTAGATAATCCACGCAGATGAGCCAATTGTCCGGAAGGTGACCAACCGGACTGCTGCTGCACGGACACGGATTGAGACGGGTAGAAACTGACCCACACTAACGCGCACACACACGCACACACAGGGGTTCACGTTTTCCGAAAAGGAAAATGCGCTTGGAATGTTTTACCGTTTGCGGCCACGACCGATACGCACGTACACACTACCACCCGTGCACAAACACACCCACCCAGTCACGCACGGCAATGACGACGACGATGACGGCAGAAGCGGAGCAAAAAAAAACCCCGACTCGACGATACGCCCAGGATAGGCCACTAAAAAGCACTCGTTTCCGATTTTCTTTCACCTGCACCTGGGGCCCGATTTTCCCGATGGTTGTTGCGGCACGGCAGACGGGCGTCGCTGTGGATCAATACGATAAACGGAGGCTTCAAATTGCTGGTGCTGCTACTGCTGCTGCTGCTTCTGCTAGGTTTAGCGTATCGGAAAAACTTGCATTCGCTTTTCGACAAAAATCTGGTGACATTAGGTACGCAGGGGTGCAGCTACGAGGTGGCCTGTTTCCGGCAAGAAAAAAAAAACTAGGGGTCAAGAAAAGAATGGAAAAGTGTATGCCCGATCCA
Source organism: Anopheles maculatus (assembly GCA_002091835.1). Lineage (NCBI taxonomy): Eukaryota > Metazoa > Arthropoda > Insecta > Diptera > Culicidae > Anopheles > Anopheles maculatus. The sequence goes on from KZ062215.1 coordinate 92,627, forward strand.
GGTCTTTGTACTCCGCTGTGCTTGCTGCGTTGGCTGTCGCGATGCGTTTCAGCTGACACGACGGAAAGTCCAGGTCAGCCTACCTTTCGGTTAGATCGGTGAACTGGACCGCCACCGTTTACTGTGTGTGCGTAGATAATCCACGCAGATGAGCCAATTGTCCGGAAGGTGACCAACCGGACTGCTGCTGCACGGACACGGATTGAGACGGGGAGAAACTGACCCACACTAACGCGCACACACACGCACACACAGGGGTTCACGTTTTCCGAAAAGGAAAATGCGCTTGGAATGTTTTACCGTTTGCGGCCACGACCGATACGCACGTACACACTACCACCCGTGCACAAACACACCCACCCAGTCACGCACGGCAATGACGACGACGATGACGGCAGAAGCGGAGCAAAAAAAACCCCGACTCGACGATACGCCCAGGATAGGCCACTAAAAAGCACTCGTTTCCGATTTTCTTTCACCTGCACCTGGGGCCCGATTTTCCCGATGGTTGTTGCGGCACGGCAGACGGGCGTCGCTGTGGATCAATACGATAAACGGAGGCTTCAAATTGCTGGTGCTGCTACTGCTGCTGCTGCTTCTGCTAGGTTTAGCGTATCGGAAAAACTTGCATTCGCTTTTCGACAAAAATCTGGTGACATTACACTTTTTTGACAGCTTTCTCCAGTGTTGACGGTACACTGGTGGTGCCCTCGCGGTCACCGTAATGACAGTTTGTCGATTTAATTATATTAATTTTTACCTAGGTTTACGAAAAACAAAATTGTTTTGAGTAAACGAAAGGTTACAGCTTTTCCATGCACAGTAAAAGAAAATGAAAATTTTGAATGATGGAAAATAATTCGGGGCGGTCTGTCTAAACTTACACCTCGTGTACACGCACCCAAATAGACATGGCAAGATTAAACAGTAATATGAATAAGAAAAAGCTAAATTTCCAGATTATTAGCATCGTTCTAAAAGAAGAGCAGTTGAAAAGCATGAAAATCTTCAACATTAGTGATGAACAGCGCAAAAACACTAACACATACACAACATGACGGTAAGACGAACTCGTTGTAGACGCTTAAGCAGCGGAAGAGTTCTATACTCATCGTATTGCTACCAAAATGGTCTGCCAGTGGGAGCGATTAAAAAAAATGAAATTTGCATGCTAAATTATTTAATCAAAAGGCAAATATTTTAAAATTAAGAAATTTCGAATCATAATCAAATCTTGTGACGATTATGTAAACTGTTGTAACTTTTATCGACGTTGCAGCGTACTCAGTCGTGACCGCGTGCACTACCGCTGTGCATCTGTTTTTCTGAGTCAGTTGTTTAGATTTGTGCGCTGGAAAAACATTACCACAATAACAGACACAGCAAACAAAAACTGTGATTTTCTAGACAGTGATTTTCAATACCGACAAATTAAAGTGCGTGTCCACAGCGCATTATGGCAGAAAATCAAGACACAATCAAAGAGAAGGACAGTCTCGTCGCTGACGGTGGTGTACCACAGCTGGATCTGACCAAAACATCGAAACAGCTTTATTTCGATCTTCTGCGAACATGGGTGTACCATGCGGAGCTGCAAACCCACATGCAGACTCACTTCCCGTACTATTTGATGAGCAACTATCCGCAGCTGTTTCAGCTAAATGCTGGCGGCGGTGTACCGTCCGCGGTTCCCAATATGGGATCCTTCATGGCCGGGATACCTGCGACGACGGGCGGTGGAAGTGCGGCTGGGTTGAATTCGTCCGGTTCCGCAACAGCGCAACAGGCCCAAAATGCCACTGTGAACCGAGGACGGAATGAAACGACAGATCCTACCCGGCCTGAAGATGGTATGTGGGGAACCTTAGTGGTTTCGGGAAAGTAGCGAAAGCTGCCAGCAGTTGACTGTCCCACGTTTCTCTCCTGTAGCCCTCAATCGCCACGGAGGATACGAGTACGTGATTGCTCCGCTTTGGAAGCGGTTTGCAGCCGAAGCCATCGATATAGCGATAATATTTCTGCTTAAGATAATGACGACTCTGGCCTTTATAGATGCATTCGAAATCGATCTGTAAGTGTTACTCGCCGGGTACTGACGCACGTGCAGCGTGCCTTATAAAAACATCTTAGATAACTGTTTCCCCTAAGCGGGAGCGACCGTTGATAAATGGGCCGCAATTTTATCGCAATGTTTTATCACAAGCACATCAAACAGAACCCGGACAGAATCTTTTTCGGGCGAATTTTTAAACGCACTCTTCCCGTTTCTGCCTTTCCAGCTTGTACATGGACCTGGACGCGATCCGTAACTCGTTCGAGGAAGATTACACCGAGCTGCTATCATTCACCTCGGAGCTGATATTGCTCGAGATAGGCATCAAGATAGCGGTGTGCATCTATGAAGCGGTATGGACGGCACACGTACAGGTCATACCGGGCAGTGCAACTCCCGGCAAGATGTTGATGGGCTTGCGCATCGTTTACGCCGAATCGGTGACGGTCCTGGAACCGCAACCACAGCCCGGCTTGCTCAGCAATCAGGTGCCCCTGCGGGCGCTCCTGTATCCGGGCACCACACCCAGCTTTGTGCGTGCGTTTGCGCGGGCTGCCGTGAAGAATGTGGTGATAGCATTTCTCTTTCCCATGTGTTTGTTGCTGCTATGCTTCCGGCAAAACCGTTCCATCTACGACGTCATGACGAAGACGGTCGTGGTGGAGGATAATCCAAATCCGGTGTTAAGACGGCGCTAAAACGGGCGCACTGGAATGTTACAAGGCTGTGGAAGGCTGACCCAGTACCAAAAGAGTAAAGCCAGCATGTAGGCCGGCCATCTGGAAGACGTTTTTGTTTTTTGTTTTATGGTTGGGAGCGTAAACAGCTTGCTCCGTTAGGATTAGGTCACACTTTCAGTTAACCAAATACAAATCCACTATGGTGAAGAGTTACGCTGACTACTGTTTACGTAACAAATGTGCAAAATGCACACTATCGGAATCATTTACAACATGATAAACCTTTCATACTTTAAATTTTATTCCCATTTCCCTATTATCTACTGTCGTGGAGTTTTGTTTCCCTTTTTCTTCTCAATTTCGGACGGGTTCTTGATGGCCACGGTAAATTCTTCCCTGAAGTCCTGTCCAATGGTAAACTGTTTGTTAATCTTGAGATAGGGTCCGAGCACGTCTGGAAGCGAAAAATAGGAAAAGGAGCATTAAAGTAAGACAGGTGGAATGTGCTACAGAAAATCTGCGTTTTGCATTACTGTTCATCGGTGGCCAGGCAGGCACATCGTTCGCTTCCGGCTTTCCATGGATGGCGAACGATGTCCACAGATCAACCATTCGCTTCGCAACGGACGCATCCTGTTCGTTAAGATTGGCGGCCGACGGTGGGTACGGGAAGAGATACATCAGATCGTTCGAGTGGTGTACGCCACCATCGAACGGAATGGCCGAAGTGTCACCGCCATAGCCGAAACGCGTGTGTTCGCCTACATAGTCGAAGCTGTACAGGTACGTCTGCTCCGGCAGATACATCGCATTATTCTGGGCCATCTTTAACACGGGTCCCTTAATCAGAACATCGGCCGTATGCTGAAGCCAAGGGTAGAAGCAAGTGGTATCACATTAGTTCATGTTCAGAGCTTGTATACTACTCCTAGTTCACTTACATCACAGAAACCTGCCAAAAATTTTCTTAAATCACCGGAAGCGAGTTGCTCGTGTGTGAAGAACTGGGCCATGGTAAGCGTCCGGATGGTGCAGGACGGATCATCGACTCCCAGCACCTGGTTCACCTCGTCCACCATTCGATGTATGGTAATGTGAGGATCACCGATCAGTTTCTTAAAGAGCAGAATGTTAAACACCTCTAAAAATGCAAACGTTCCATCGTGCCGTGTGACACCGGTGAGCAGGGGCATATTTTTTCGTCCACCGCCTTTGCGCATGATGAAGTAGGGATTTTCTGGAAAAAGTCCGTTCGGATCGTTGAACACCATACGGGCACCACCGATCGTATCCGTACCGTTCGGGGTTCGAAGTCGCTGTACCCAAAGAAGGCGAGAAAACGACACAGATTACTTAACGGGCTTCTCCAGCATTTAACTCCACGCTACTTACGTAGTGTTGTGTGAACGCTTTCATCAGACTGAATATGTCCAGCTGCATCAGGAACCGTTCGACCTCCTCGAGCGGTGCTTTTCGATCGAAACCTGCGAACCCGGCTATATCGCGACAGTTACGCTCCGGGCTACGATCCCAAACCCACGAACCATGACAGTTGCCCGATTGCAGTATTAATCGATTGAACAGCTTCTCCGTGTCCACCAGCGGACTGTACGTCATGCTCGAAACCATCGCTGCACCGGACGACTGTGCCATTGCGGTCACCTGCTGTGGATCACCACCGAAGTGACTAATGTACTTCTGGACCCACTCGAACGCTAACACTACATCCATTACGCCCGCATTTCCCGGTATCTGTTTCGTGTTGGAGCACAAAAATCCCAACACTCCGAGCCGATACTGAGGCACCACCAGCACCACATCCTTCTCCATAATGTAGTTCGGTGGATAGTGATAAATCGCACCATCGTAAAATCCACCACCATGCACATACACTATGACCGGTTTGCGGCCACTAAAGTCCTTCGTAAACACACTGAGATTGATACAATCTTCCAAATTTTCGGCACGTTGTTCCTCCGTCAGCAGCTTCATGCGTTTGTACACCGGTGAGCCAAGCTTCGGTTCGGACACATCCATCACACCGTCCCACGGTTGTACTGGGACCGGTGGCTTAAAACGACGCTCACCCATAGCCGGTTCGGCGTAACGTACGTTCAGAAACTGGTAAATGTTCACACCCGTCCAGGCACCGCGTGTCGTGGAGCCTTTCAGTTTGCCCAGCCCCGGAAGCTCCACAATGGGATGATCCGTTGACCTATCCGTGGTTCCTTCCATCGTGGAAAGCTTCCTCGCGGAACCCAACACACGGCACAGTCCCTTACCACTGCCGGCGGTAGTAAATAACTTCCGACGGCGGCCCGGGAGAAGCAGTAGTGTTCTGCTGATGGTAGCCATTGGGAAACTGACCTCGGTACGGTGTTACCTGACTGGTGTTACCTAGCTCCCTAGCAGCAGGTGTCTGTCTACTGTCTGATGCCGTTTCTTTTGCGCTAGCGAAATATTTTTGCGAATCTGCACGCTTAAGACGATTAGCGCAGTGCAAGATAAGCAGTTGGGTTGGAGTTTTCGCCACATTTGGCTCTTTTGTTGGCCTTCTGCTGTTTTTTACTCATGCTACACGCATGTGGTTTTTTGTTGTTATTGCTAGCAGTTGCACATTTTATGGAAGGTTTGATAAAAGGATATCACACCCGTGCGTACCATGGTTTGGGAACACACAATAAAAGACTTACCGGCGAGCATGCCAGTTACGCTATGGCCTGGCAGAAACAACATCAATGACCAGTTAAAAAGCAGTAAACTATTCTACCTTTACCCAACGTTTGGTTTTGGTTTTAAATTGAAAAAAAAACGACTGGAAGCGTTATTGGCGTTACGTGTGGTGTTCAATTGCATACCTCAAGGCGCATTTGGAGGGATAACCAACATACTATTTTCATTTGTGAGAACTAAAACGGGTTTCATCGTTATTTGCTCGAGAACTATGGATGAACTATTGGCGTTAATTATGTGAGTGTTTTGTATGGCTAGTGGTATTGTAAATATCTATATATCTAAGCCCATAAATATCTAAACACTATTCGAGTAAAGCAACGAATCGTAATTTCTCGCATTTGACTTTCCAGAATACACTGGAAGAAGCACAGACTACACTAGTGTATTCGATAGAGGGCATGCACTTCTTCTACTTCTCCGGCTATACAATATCGAGAGGTATTGGCCTGCCATTACTGGCTGCGTATGGGGAGGCGGTCCGGAAGTGTTTCGATTCTCGGTACTGCCGTGTGAAGATCGGCGCTACTACCGGTTCTGACACCTGATCGGTTGTGAGACAAAACAGATCGATATAATCGGTGAAGGTCCTGCAAATCCAGTAGTTCTGCTTTTTTTAAATGGGTGTCATTATAGGAGCAAAGGATGAGGACTTTGGCATAAAATCGAAAAGAATTCTTTTGCTAAAACGCATTCTTAGGTCATCTGCAAAGATTAAATGGCCAAAAACAAGAAGGATAAGAATATTAACCTGGGAAACTTAGGAGGAATGACTTAGAAGGAATGGGAAACTTAGGAAAGATATGACTCCGTACAGTGCAGCAAGTTTGACACCCAGTATGACGTGGTTACAGACCAGAAGGCTGTGACATACGCGATGAAAAACCGCCCGAAATCGGTAAAAATAGTATCTGTCCTCTACTAACCAAATGCGGATATATAATGATGAAACGAACTGTGAAGCCGTTTTGGGAGTGATAGTGGAAATATTTGAAAGATATGTGTTCCTGTGACCGACTGAAAGATTGGCCAAAAGTCTTACTGATGTTACTGGATACTGATGTTATCCATCCACTAAGGGATCAGGTATGAGGTACTTACCTAGGAGTAATACATGAAGGAGTAACATGCATGAAACCCAGCCTAAAAATACGTTACATTCGAAGCTAGTAAATGAAATATTAGTATAGACCGTCAGTACTTATCAATGTATCAATTTTTATTGATATATGTATTCAACTGAAAACAAAAGCATGATCCATCCTTAAACTTACGCTTACGTATGTTAAATATTTAATTATTCCACAACGCAATCTACTCGTCCATTCCGTCGGTTCACAAAATGGTAAATTTCTGACCAACCTAGTTGCTGTGGGAAAAGTGCGTACAGTTGTAGCAGAAGTGTCTTTATCATATAATCTGCATTATCAGCATCTATCGATGGGTTCGTGATATCTACGCCGAGCATAGATAACTTCTTCGCGACTCAACAATATCCTACCAAGTGGAGAGCCGTCTGCTTCAACTGTCTCGAGAGACAGGGGACAGGCAGTGCTGGGGCGTATTGTTTCTGTTCCTTCCAATCTATCTAAGCTGCTGCTGCCGATTTGTACGGTTTGTTTGTTTGGTTTGGTTTATCGGAAGATTTGTCACAGTGGATTAAAAAACGCTACACCCGCTGTTGCTGTTGGGCTAAATTCCGCCGGATTTGTTCGTCCTGGTGCGATGTGGTGGCGGTGTGGTTGTCTTGCGGTGCTTTTTGCTGCTGCCGCTGTCGCCGAGCCGCATCAGCGTTGACCGTGAATTCGTCCAGGAAGTTGTTGCCCACCGTTAGCTGCCGGTCAAGGTGAACGTACGGACCGAAGATCTCTGTTTAGAAGCGATGGATGATTCACACGGGATTAGTATGGTCGAGGATGTGAGGTTTGTGTGTAAGATATGCTTACGATTAAATGGAGGCCAATGGGGAAGGTCTTGCGATTTGGGAACGCCATCCACAATGAACGATGTCCAGAGGTCAACCATTTGCCTTGCCATGACTGTGTCCTGCTCGTTCAGCTGGGCAGCCGTTGGTGGGTAAGGGAACAGGTACAGCAGATCGTTTGTATGATGCACGCCCCCGTCGAATGGCATGTGTCGGATGTCCTGATCGTAACCGAACCGGGTATGCTCCCCACGATAGTCGAAGGAGTACACAAACGTTTGATCTGGCGTGTGTCTGCTGTTGTACTGCGCCAACCGAAGCACACTTGACTTGATCAGATGCATTCCGCAAAGCTGTTGGTCAGTGTGTGTATATATTAAACAATAAATAGTACAAGAAGAAAAGCAGTGTGTCTAATACTCACATCGATCAGTCCCGGAATCATCTTCATGATGTCTCCATTGGCGGCCGCCTCCATATCGAGCATACTCTTCACGGCAAGCGGTGTAACAGAGCAAGACACCTCAACCGTGCCAAGAATTCGTTGGATCTCTTCGATCACATCGAACCGTAAGAAGTCCTTCTTGTCATGCAGCTTCAACGCGGTCAAAATAGTAAACACGTCCACAAGGGCAAAGGTACCTTCGTCCTTTACTACACCCGTCAACATGGGAATGTTTTTCCTACCTCCACCGGCCTTCATTACCTCGTACGGCGATTTGGGGAAGAGTTGCGAAGGTCCACCGATTGTCATCCGGCCACCGGTGCTGTTGATTCCCTTGTGAAGACCTTGCCACTAGACAATTGCCAAAGACAAAGGTAGGGATATGTTTATTGAACGGTGTGTGGTAATAGAATTCATTTTGCATTCACTTACATTGTGATGCATGAAAGCTTTCAGCAGGCTGTACGTGTCCAACCCAATCAGGAACTCTTCGACCTGGTCGAGCGGTGCTTTCGGATCGAACCCAGCACGACGCGCAATGTCCCGCGCATTCTTTTCCCCATTGTGATCGAACAGCCAGCTACCGAAGGCTGCACCCGAGTGAAGAATTATCTTCTGAAAGTATGACTCCTTCAGCGCAGGACTGAACAGCAGCGACGAAAGTATACCAGCACCGGCCGACTGCCCGACGGCCGTCACCTGCCCGGGATCACCTCCGAAGTGAGCGATGTTTTGCTGCACCCATTCGAACGCCAGCACCACGTCCATAATGGCTGCATTGCCGGGAATGGTGTCCGTTTTGGTGGAAAGAAAGCCAAGCGGTCCCAAACGATACTGGGGCACGACGAGCACAATGTCTTTCTCGAGCAGATACTCCGGTGGGTGCTGGGCGGCACTGCCACTGTAGAAACCACCGCCATGAATGTAAACGGCTACTGGCCGCTTCGCGTTAGTGTCTTTCGTGTACACGCACAAGCTGATGCAATCTTCCAATTCGGGCGTTAGCTGATCTTTCGGCAGTTTCTTAAGATCACCGTAACAGGGAGATCCACGCCCGCGAACAGATACATCCTGCACACCTTCCCACGGTTGCACGGGTATGGGTGCTTTAAATCGGTTCTTTCCTACTGGCGGCTCAGCGTACCGGACGTTTAGGAACTGTTGTATCGGTGCTCCAGACCACGCACTTTTGGTGTACGAGCCTTTCAGCTTACCAAGTCCGGGAAGTTCCACTATCGGATCGACGTCGCTGGAGAAGGTTCGATTGGTGCTTACGCCACACAAAGACACACGCACAAATCTTTCCTTCGCCCTATGGCGCAAAGGGAGTTGTCGCAATAGCTTCAGCATATTGAATCTAAATACTTAAGTCCTTTTTAGAGTTCCTTCCTATCGATAGATCGCTTACAGAGTAATATTTTTTAACTAATCCGACACAATTGCAGCCACGGTTCACTTTATATTCACCTTAATTTGTTCCCTTTCGATACAACTAGTGCCACGGTCAACTTCTAACTAAACGATTGTCCAACCAAGGCAGACGGTTTTAAGTGAGTCGTTTTTGTTACCAGACCGAGCAACGACATGTCATCATGTGTTAGTTTGTTATCTGTGCAGGGATACGTAGAAATAAACTATGGAACTCGGTATCCATTTTATCGTGCGCCAGTACATTCTAGGCTATATGAATATACTGAAAAAAAAAACATCGCACAGCACTAATACTGCATTTTATTGAAAAACATCGCAACAGAAACAGTCCGGTGGGAGTAATTTTCAGTGGCAGCTTGTTTACATTTCCCCTCGATGAGTGCGTACAGATATGTGGCTTTATCAGTGTGTAGTTCCGTTTTACCATCCCTCAAGCTTACCATCGTATCGAATCGGCTTAAAATCATCGCGCCTTGTTCCGCACATTTGGCAACCCATGAGCAAACTCACCGAACAAGCCCGTTATCTATTGCGTTCCATTCGTAATCCAGCGGGTACGCAGCCGAAAAGCAATCGGTTTTGCAAAACTCGGTATCCCAATTTTTGGGACGTGTGGCGCATTTTCTTTCTGGATTAGACGGATCATTATATCTTGGTTGGCGAGACAGTGGGGCGATACAGTCTGGCCGAAATATCTTTGACAAGCCGGATGGATTATTCATTTTTGTAGCGCCGATCATAATTGAATGGCTTTATTAAAGGTGGTTCAATATGTCCATATCTTAATGGTTTTTATGGCGTTCAAAAGCTTCACATTGTCGTCGGCTGTCTAACTAGCTGTGATCTGTTTTTTGCAATAACAAATAAAACCAAAATCGTAAAACTACCTATCGACCATCAGTCGATTCTGGATTACACCTCGATTCATCTTCATTGGTTAATGGATAACAATTATGATAGTAGATTAAGCTTTTAACGATATTAAAGGGAGGATTACGGAAGGGAATAATGAATGTCTACTATTTATCAGGTGAAACGTTACGTGTCGGGTGATAAGATTTAACTTAATTGAATGTTAATTATGATAAAAAGTTAACTGATTCTATTTTTATCTTTCTGCACGACGTTGGATTGGCCATGTTTTCAATCCGATTCTAGAAAACCTGATTCAGAGAATTCGTCCGACGGTTTTGAATTCACTCGATCTTGCCAAAGTAGATTTACTGTTAGGATAGCTAATCCGCCAGGCAACTCGGCGTAGCGTGTTCGTGGTAGCCATACTCCTTCTCCACACGTACTACTGACAAAAGTTAGTCCAAAGTAGTGATTGGTCCATGCCATTTTTACATGTACAGGAACGGACCTAGTAGGTTCTTTGAACTTACTTTTAGCGGAAACTCAAAAAGATAGTTCTTAGTTTCAAAATTCTACAGATAGTCCTTAGTTTCAGTTGATTGTAATTCTCGCACAACACCGCAGATTTATGTCTGGCGTCATGGCGAACAGTTGGGTAAGTAGAGTCGGACACCTTAAGTAATCATGGCGAAAAGTTTTGAAAGTAGAGTCGGTCACCTTAAGAAACACTTATTAGATTTCTTCATATAAAGCTGCAATAATTATAATCTATGTATAATTCTTATGTTTCATTCACATTTTATGAAAATAACCATCTATTATTACCTGATGTAGGAAAGATGGACACCTACGTATAACCTCTTTTCTAACTTCAATAAGTATCAGCACCAGCACCTCTTAGTTTTGTTGATAAAATACTAGAGCTAAGTAGCCCTTATCGTTGCAAGATTTTCGGTTTCGTAAAGTACCTGATCAGGGTCGTACGAGGAATAACATTATTTAAGGTTGCGGTTTTGTTCTTACTTAAACTTTTTCTATGTACTAAAACAATGATATCACAGTGAGAGTTTAGTGGCAATTGATTATTCTTACTCTAACTTACACCTTACTTACACTTAACTTACATAAACAATTGTTCCTAACGGCCCAAGAAGATATCAACATGTTTTTCACCTTACATAAACAATTCACTCTAGTTCATCCTATTCATGAAATGCAAATTGCCTACATTTTGGCGTAAACACTGTCTTTTCGTCGTCTTACTTGGCTCTACAAACTCGGGAGATCTTGGCCTACCATTTCTGTCGGCCATTTGTGACTTTGTTTCACCCTGGACTGTATAAAAATTTTCAGGGATTTTACATAAATTTTCTTTTAATTCACAGTATGACGGCTCACTCACTGTATTATTTATTCTTTTATTTATTTGCATTAGTAGCCAAATTGCATCCATTTACGTGCACTCGACAAAGATAAAGCACAGAAAAGTCTATTTCAACATTTTAACATACATCATATTTTTAAACACACTTTAAACTCAACACAATTTCTATCGTTGTAATATGCTCCGTATGTATGTCAATTAACACATACATTGTTGTTTGTGTAGCGTGATGCTTTCAAACATTCTGGGTTGTAGCCGTTTAATTATAAACACAGATATTTTTTAATAAAAAAAAAAGTCACGTCTTTTTTTCATATAGTAGAACGGACTTTATTATTACAAAATTTATGCAGCACTTCACTGTGTGAAGCTTGCACTTGGATTAATCTGGTCTCCCGGATCTCAGGATAGCCTTTTTGTTGTGTTTGGGAACGACCCGTAACTTAACACGCTTGATTTGGTTTCTTATAACTTATTATATATTTATTATATATTTACATGTTTACATATTATTACGCTTTATTACAAGTACTCAGCCGTCCTACGTCGCAGCTAGGCGCAGCAGATTGAGAGTCTCCCAGCGATCGATCACCCGATCGCTGTCTTTTCGATCTCTAATGCTGTCAGTTGCTGGACAGCATTCAGTCGCGACTACACGTGAAAAAAGCATACATTCCAACTACATAAGTACTACAAATTTATTTTATGGATATAATGTTAATCTGCATTTTCATGTTTTATTTTTTAAATATGTAATCCAAAATTTCGGCTTAATCCGTAATGCCATAATTTCTCGAATATTTGAGCAATTAAAACAATATCCGCTACTCTACTATTTGTAAATTTTGTTAATTATATGTTTGCATGTTATTTGTAGTTATCATGCTACTAAAATAATGTTGATTGTAATAATGTTCAGGTTTTATCTATAAACATTCAAGTTATTAACTTATGCCATGATTGAAGAAAGCTTTTTTCTTGGCTTTTTTGACGCTTTTAAACGGAACTGCACACCAGTAAAACACCAATATTGCAGAAACATACCTAGTGTTTTCTTCGATTAAACTCACAATATTAAGCAATTTCAAACAGTGCAAGGCTCATTAGCTAGTGATACAAAATTTAAATTGCTTTTTCTTCTAGTCGGTAGATTCTAGCGGAGTCAGGATATCTACAACATTGCTATCCGTTAAATATGCGACCATATTTTGGGCTTTATTTGCTATTGCTATTTGCAACGCTTGTGAAGTAAATTCAGCAGGATCCTTTTTCGAATTTCGTTTTGCAGTAAAAATTGTTTAAATACACCAATCAAATCATGTTTTGCACAAAATTCTAAAACAGTCAAAGAATCAAGTTCTGGACGGCTTAAGAAGATGTCAACATGTTTTTCGTTGAGTAAATTGTCTACCATTCGTACGGTTAGTTGATTTGCAATAGACTCAGAGTTTTCACAGGAGTTTAACAATATCCCATAATAATGAATCCCCGTAAGAAAACTTCTTAAGTTGTTGGACAGTATCTGTTGGCGCAAGGTGTCTTCATTTACTGTTGCCTTAACAAGCAAAAGCCGTTTGATTGCATTTTTGTACCTCGATGCGAATGCGTAATCTAGCGCCGTCCACTGGAAAAGTTCATCTTTCATGTTTATCAACTGCAACGGCATCTTTTCCACAAGCATATCTACAATTGATTGGGAGTGATAGGCTACTGCTAAGTGAAGCGGCATACGACCAACGGCATCGTTTATGAAAGCAGGCGAAGAATTCCGGGCCAGCGATTCACGAACTTTACCTACTGACTGATTGATTACAGCCATGTGAATATTACATCCCTCACTATCTCTTACAATGATACGATTTAGAAAATCCCGAGTTCGATTCATACTTGTGTTCCAATACCTCCACGATCGGAAAAAGCTTTCATTTTTCACGCGGTTATTGTTAGAGTAAATCCACGAAGCCGCCAAATACTCAGCAAAGATTCGAAGAATAAATTGAGGTTTATCATCTCGCACTCCGGTTATGATGACAGAACTCTTACTGCCTTGCGCTATATCTTGCATGCATTGTAAAGCTTCTTGATGTTCTGGGTCAGACAAAAAGGATTTTAAGTCCTCGGTTTTGAATATGAAAAACAT